>CM076578.1:1479736463-1479876602 GCA_034641835.2 Pinus albicaulis
TGGCCTTGGAATGTGTGCCAAGCTGCTGCCTCCTTCTCCTCACTGCTCAGAAATCTCCCTTGCTCTCTTGCTCTCCTTCTCCCAATCTACTCATGAAAGAATGAATGACCTTTTCCTCCTTTTCCTCCTTTAACCTAACTCTAAGTGACTTTTGGGGAATCCCTAAATCCAATGGCTGAGATAGATTGAGATCTAGGGCTGAGATTAAATGCTCATTTAAATCTCACTTTTCATTTTTTAATTCACCCCACTTTAATAAGGACCCACTTAGTCTTTTATTTCCAAAGTCACTTTTTCCTTTCTAATTTTATATTGACTTTATTTAAAGTCACTTTAACTTTAGTAACTTTATCACTTAAAGTCACTTTAAAGTTAGATTTGACTTTATAACTTTATAAAGTCACTTTAGTAACTTTATCACTTAAGTCACTTTTAAATTAGATTTAACTTTATAAAAATTATAAAGTTACTTTAGGAGAAAAATTAAATTCTTTTGGACACTTTTCCCTAGGCCAAAGATCAAAGCCTTAGGGAACCACCTGTCCTCCGGTACCAAATTTCAACAGTTTTCTTGAAAGTAGAATAGAATTTGCTTTTCCTTTCCTGCAATAGAGCATCGGGGCTTCACTAGGGGATAAATACCATACCATGTGCATTCATATTGGGGTATATATATTGAGGAAAAAATTACATAATATATTGAGCATATAATAGGGGGTAAAGAGTTTTTATGTTGACATGTATAAAAAATGGAGCTTGTTGGCTTGAGGGGTCCTGACCCAGGTCCAGATTTAAGGTTTGCCAACAAACCCCTATACTACTGGCCCTTTCACCAATGACCTGCTTCCGCAGGCCAAGATCTCACTCGAAGTAGTATGAGAGGGTGATGGAACCAGGTTTCCGCACCCTAAGAGAAAGAGAGTTTAATTGAGGCAACCCTGTTAAGATCTATCAGAATTGCGAAGGAGAAGTGTTATCGCAGAGCCTTTAACAATATACTTTTGCAGAATGCTAAGCTCATAAACCCATAGATAGCATGTAAACATAAATAAAGCAAATATTACTAATCAGATATCAGTAATACCTTCGCATCCACGTGCACATCATTATTTATCAACAGACAGAATTACCGCAATAACACAAACACAACTAGTTCTTATAACACAGAGATATTTCCAGCAGTTTTTTCATTCATTAACATTCAAAACCCACTTACAACCTGATTCCAGACCTGCGCACACAGCTAGCGGGGTCTGCACACAGTAGGACTGAGGATCTTCGTGCACACAGCCAGCAGGAGTCCTTACCCAATACAACCCAAAACATATATCAAAAGTTCACAGCTAGCATAAATCGTACTTAGTCCCTATCTAGAATCAATCTATCCATCTATTTATAACATCACAGCTTGCGCTATCCTATGGTCTGCAAACTGTGGTTTGCAGAATCTTGGTCTACCCTTTGACCCATTACAATACATTGGGGGCTTTGACCCTCCCCAAAGGCCCTGCGCTAGAATAAGTATTACAAAATTTATATAAAAAATGCAGCTAGGGGACCTCGTTCCAATAGGCCCCCAACACAATCTTGTGACTCGTCCCGAGTCACAACAGCCATGGGCTCTGCAACTTCTCCTGAAGCAACTTGATGGCGGCAACCAGAGAGGGAAAAACACCTTTTCTCTGCGTGGCAGCATTCTGTGCAATGTCCACCAAATTTTGCAACGTTGGGCCTTCTATGGCGGTAGTAACACTCTCCAAGGTCTGATTCAGCTTCTTGATTGCTACATCCAAATCCTGGGATAACTTGAGGGCTTCATCTACCCAGGGCTTGAGGTGGTCGCTGAGGACCTTATTTTTGTGGTGGAGCCCCTCAAGTTCATCCCTGAGCACGTGGCTGGCTTGCAGATGTGCCAGGCATTGGGCTGGAATAAGAGTGAGCATCGTAGCCTCCATTTTCTCAAATCATTCTTCCCTTTGGCGCAGCTCTTGGGTAAAATCACGCAGAAGAGGGTCGCGTTGAACTGTAGACCATAGTTGCATAGTTGTCTCAAACAATTGGCGCCCTGGGCAATCTTCACTATAATGGTTTTTGTAGCTTATGCGAATAACGCAGCTCTCTGGGCGCGCACCTCGGGAGGGGTCTCTGGCTGCAACTTAGCTTGTAACGTAGCAATATGCTGCTCCATCTCAGCTTTAACGTTCTGCATTTTGGTCCGAGATGCTTTCAAAGCTGTGACTAGTCCTTCAATCTTGGCCTGTGGGGTGGCAGAGGCCGGAATGTCCTCTCACACATCTTCACAGAGTCTGCTGATCAGACGTTCCAACTCTATCTGCTGCATGGCTGTAAGGATGCATGAGACCTATGCTTGAGAAGCCTCGGTAGTCTTATTGGTGATGGTTTGCTCTACCTCACTCAGCTGCTGCTATGCCCGTCTGTCTTTGTGCTATATTTCTTCAAAGAGGGATGTATGGAGAGCATGCAACGACTCTCCCTGAAGCCGGGCCAGGTCAAGATGGACTTCCGCGCAAGCCTGGACTTGCTTGCACAAGATGGGTGGAATCAGAGTGAATGCTGCGCCTAGCAGGGGGTAGAGTTGGCTCTCGGTTGTGGAGATCAATTCGGTGCTGGTGGTGGGATGGCTTGCTTGAGGCTGCCTCACTTGAACCACGCTCGTCTGTAGGGTATTGGCTTTTAGCTGGAGGGCGTGTAGCTTAGAATCTAATGATGCGACTGCGGCCTTCTACTGCTCTTTGAGGGCAGCCCACCTGTCCTCCGAAGCGATAGTGACTGCATCCACAATTTGCTCCAAATCTTCCTCGGTTAGAGTAACCTCGATCTCCCTATCAGGCGTCATAGCTCGTTATTTCGTTCGCCGGCCCTTATGGGGCTCAATTGTCCATTTTGTGCCACGCGGGGACCCTGCACCCTATCCATCCAGTCCTTCGGTTTCTATATCTTGTTGTGACTCCTACTCCACGCCCTGGGTCGTATCTGGTGGAACATCTGTTTCGGTGGTGCCTTCCAGGATGCACCCTTCTGATTCCTTGGCAGTATCAATCAGGATGGTGCCTTTGGAGTTACGCTTGTACCAGCGGTGTCTGTAGTAACAGGGCTGTCTGACTTGAACCCCAATTTCCATTGCAGTGGCCAAGTGGCTATGAGCCGATCAATTTCCTCATCGACGACCATGTAGGGGAGCGACATCCAAGCTAGATCTTTGCGGCCCCGAATCTGCATGTTTTGCATCGTAACACGAAATGTCGCGATGCTCTTATACTTATCGTACACCGTTGGAGACAGGCGTGGCTGGGAATGAATTGCTGCTACCAACGCACTGTAAAAAAGCACCCAAAACACTTTGTTTTCTTCAATTCGTTTCATATCCTTCGAATCCCACAGGTTCACATATCGCACCCCTTCGCACATATCTAGTTCAAGCTCAGGGAGGACTGATCCTTCATGGGCTTCCCATGCTACCAAGGCAATTAGCAGCATCAGCCAAGAGTAACAGAACGCCTTCCCATGGTCCTATGCCTCACACACATTTTCCAAAAATTCAGTGCAAAGGAACTGTGACCAGTTAAAGTAGATCCCCTTTTAGTAGCGAACAACAAGTTGAATTACATAGGCAGGGAAAACTGTGACCTGGCACTTGCGCATCATTTTGCAGGCCAGCAGTAGGGTACCAATGTGCACTCCAGGGTCATCGATGGTTCCGACCAAGAATCCCCTTTTGTTTCGCTCGACGTGATAGTCCTTCCGTACTTTGTCGGCGATCTGTTGTTCATACTTCTTGCCAACGTGCTCCATGGGATTTGGCCCTTGCATGGGGAGACTAGTAAAGTGGTGAATTAGGGTGACATCAATTAGAATGTGTTCTTGGTTCCACAAGCTTCCATTATGGACCAGTGCTAGCAGCTGCTGCACAACTAGGTTGGTGATATTGTATCGACCGAAATGGGGTATCCGCAGCAAGTTCAATAACCCCGAACCTGCTAACCCGCGCGTCCATGACATTGGTACTACCTTTAGCACATTATCATCTAGTACCCTCTTGAGATGTAACTCAGGCGCCAATTCTAGGAAGGCCTCAATGTTGGCAAGGTCGTGATCATCGAACTTAACAGAGGGGAGATTTCCAAACACGTCTCCGATGATAGGAAATTCATTTGAAACAAGCGACATCTGCAGATAGGAGCAAACAACATCAATATTCTTGGGCGTGCACACCGAGGGTCTTCTTGGTCGAACATAGGGTGGTAGCCAAGTCAGCGGGGCTGCGAGAAAAGCTTCTTCTTGAGCATTCAGAGGACGCTTCACAGGGTTAGGCGAGCGTTCCTTAGGCACCCTCCGGGGGGATTGCACATTTCGAGGGGACGTGCACGGCTTCACTGCAGCCCATTTCATAGCTCTCCCCTACCCCTGCTCGTGGCCTTTTTCCTTTGTCTTCTCCTTTCTCGCCTTCTTCCCCTTGGTCGGCGTGGATACAACCTCTTCAACTTCAGGAGTTGATTCCAATACTTCATCGGATGTCATCTCAGTAGAGGGCGTGGCCTGCGATGATTCAACGGGTTGGTCGCAGTCATTCTTGCTTGGAAGATGAACTCAGGGTTGCTACTATCAGAGGGGGTAGCGTGCCTAGACATGAACATAGTATAGTGTTTACCGGAAATCGCAAGGCACAAGAATTTCAGGAAGCAAAGAACCCACTTCTGATCTGCACTCCTCCTTTTATAGCTTTGGAAGGGTAACAACGGTTAGATGAAACTTAGTTAGAACTTACCATCAAGGAAATGGTAAAAATCCTCCAAAATCCCCGCATTAATTGCAAACTTCCCACTCCCTTCAACGGTAAAATTGGTGTTTTACCCAGTTTTATTATTCCAACGGTTTGTTTTTGCAGCTGCGTACTACCCTTGTGCACCCAACACACCCTTTCATGCCTCCTGGGCCTTTTGAACTTGTTGATGAAAGTTAGCAATGAACTGATCCTATTCCAAGGCAACGAGCTGCGTTAAGCGTTCCTCCATGATTTTGAGCTCCGCCATGTTTGTAAAAGCCGCATGTCCTAATCGCTTCGATCAACATTACAAACCTTGCTAAGTGCCTGTTCCAAAATTTTAGCTGGAACTTAGCTGGAACTTACCATCAAGGAAATGGTAAAAAATCCTCCAAAATCCTCGCATTAATTGCCAAATTCCCACTCCCTTCAATGGTAAAATTGGTGTTTTACCTAGTTTTGTTATTCCAATGGTTTGTTTTCGCAGCTGCGTACTACCCCTGCACACCTAACGCACCCTTTCATGCCTCCTTACCTGTGGACGACCCCTGCACGCACATCGGTCCTCCCTTAATCGTACGCATAATGGCCTCCTTATAGTAGTACTAGCTCGTCTTCCTTAATCGACTTCCGTTAGATATGCCTATCATTCTAGGCTTTTTCTCGGGCCTTCTGAACTTGCTGATGAAAGTTAGCAATGAACTGATCCTCTTCCAAGGCAACGATATGCGCTAAGAGATTTCGAGCTCCGCCATGTTTGTAAAATCCGCATGTCCTAATCGCTTCGATCAACATTACAAACCTTGCTGAGCGCCTGTTCCAAAATTTTAGCTGGAACTTAGCTGGAACTTACCATCAAGGAAACGGTAAAAAATCCTCCAAAATCCCCGCATTAATTGCCAACTTCCCACTCCCTTCAACAGTAAAATTGGTGTTTTACCCAGTTTTATTATTCCAACGGTTTGTTTTCACAGCTGCGTACTACCCCTGCGCACCCAACACACCCTTTCATGCCTCCTTACTTGCGGATGACCCCTGTGCGCACATTGGTCCTCCCTTAATCGTACACATAATGGCCTCCTTATAGTAGTACTAGCTCGTCTTCCTTAATCGACTTCCATTAGATATGCCTATCATGCCAGGCTTTTTCCCGGGCCTTCTGAACTTGCTGATGAAAGTTAGCAATGAAACGATCCTCTTCCAAGGCAACGAGCTATGCTAAGCATTCCTCCATGATTTCGAGCTCCACCATGTTTTTAAAAGCCGCGATGCGCAGGCTAGGGATTATGTACTCCATGGGAAAAATGGCTTCCTTCCCATAAACCATTCGAAAAGGCGTTTTAACAGTCAATTTCTTGCACATGGTCCGGTAGGCCGAGAGTACTGACACGATTCGCATGTCCCAATCGCTTCAATCAACATTACAAACCTTGCTAAGCGCCTATTCCAAAATTTTAGCTGGAACTTACCCTCAAGGAAATGGTAAAAAATCCTCTAAAATCCCCGCATTAATTGCCAACTTCCCACTCCCTTCAACAGTAAAATTGGTGTTTTACCCAGTTTTACTATTCCAATGGTTTGTTTTCGCAGCTGCTTACTACCCCTGCGCACCCAACACACCCTTTCATGCCTCCCGGGCCTTCTGAACTTGCTGATGAAAGTTAGCAATGAACCGATCCTCTTCCAAGGCAACGAGCTGCACTAAGCATTCCTCCATGATTTTGAGCTCCGCCATGTTTGTAAAAGCCACATTTACCAATTGCTTCGATCAACATTAAAAACCTTGCTAAGCGCCCGTTCCAAAATTTTACCTGGAACTTACCATCAAAGAAATGGTAAAAAATCCTCCAAAATCCCCGCATTAATTGCCAACTTCCCACTCCCTTCAACGGTAAAATTGGTGTTTTACCCAGTTTTGTTATTCCAACAGTTTGTTTTCGCAGCTGTGTACTACCCGTGCACACCCAACACACCATTTCATGCCTCCTTACCTACGGACGACCCCTATGCGCACATCGGTCCTCCCTTAATCGTACGCATAATGGCCTCCTTATAGTAGTACTAGCTCGTCTTCCTTAATCGACTTCCGTTAGATATGCCTATCATGCTAGGCTTTTTCCACTGTTCCATTTTCCTGCGGGTGATACGAGGTACTCTTCACATGGTGGATCCATAATTCCTCAGTCAAAGCTTGGATAGTTTCATTAATGAAATGCGTACCTCTATCGCTCATTAAGATCTTCAGGCAGCCGAACCTGGTTAAAATATGCTAAAAAATAAAGTGCGCAATGGTTTCTGTAGCGCAATCCTTCACAGCTTACACTTCTGCCCATCTAGTTACATAATCAGTTGCAGTGAGGATGTATCCGACACCTGTCTTCTTACCTGGTGGGTTGATGGGTCTGATAAAGTCTATAGTCCATTTATCAAATGCCTATAGGGCCATCTGTGGTTGTAAGGGCATCTCATCCCTGTGTGAAGGTCTTCATGTCCGTTGGCACATGTCGCAGGCTTTACAATATGCTTGGGAGTCACTATGCAGTGTGGGCCACCACAACCCAGCTCTTAATACCTTTTGCATAGTTTCCTTTCCTTCATAGTGACCTCTTGTTACTCCTTCGTGGGATTCTGATAAAATGGCTTATCTTTCATGCTCCAGTACATACCTTCACAACACCTCATCAGCTCCTAGCTTGTATAATTGTCCCGCAATGATGGTGAAGTCAACTAGACGGGTTACCAATTCTTTTTTCTGTTGTACCGAGTAGTCTACAGGTACCAACCCCGTAGTTAAGAAATGAATAATATCTGCAAAGTTCTCGTCAACCACCTTAATAGAAAATAGCTGCGCATCGAGAAATCCTTCTTCTAGGCTAGTTGGCTCTTCACCACTCTTGATTCGGGACAAGTGGTCCGGTCCAACATTTAGCCTTTCGGGCTTCACAATTATTTCAAAATCATATTCCTGAAACAACAGTAACCATCGGCAAATATTCCCCCCCAACACAGGCTTATTGACTAGCTACTTCAAAGCTGAATGATCCGTGAACATCTTGAAGTGCCCTCCCAGTAGATAATGCTGGTATTTCTACAGGGCATATACCATTTCCAGTCCTTCACATTCAGTAGTAGAGTAGTTACATTCTACGCTAGAAAGTTTTCTACTAGCAAACGCAACTGGGTGGTCAATGTCCCCTTCCCCGGGCTGCGTAAGGACAACTCCTAGGGCGATCCTTGATGCGCCCACATGAACATGAAAGACCTTCGCCCAGTCAGGAAATATGAGGATAGGTGTAGAGACCATGTTTTCCTTGAGTAGCTCAAAACTCTTCTTACACTCCGTGTCCCAGAAAAAAAATACATCCTTCTTTAGCAGCTTCTCCATTGGGGCTGTGATCAACGCGTACCCTTGAATAAATTCCTATAGTAGCCAGTGTGCCCGAGGATGGAGCGTAGCTGCTTCTCAGTTGTGGGGATTGCTAAATTGATGCTAACGACAACCTTGGCTGGGTCAACCATCAATCCTTGTCGATAGACCACGTGTTCTAACAAGATCCCAAAAGGTACATAGAATATGCACTTCTTAATGTTTATGGAAATCTGATGCTTTTTTCAGGCATCCAACATCTTGCAAAGGTTTGACATATGCTTCTTTACCAATCCAAACACTGTATAATCGTCAAATTATACTTCCAGAAACTTATGAATGAATTCCTTGAACACTGCTACCACTGCCCGTGAAAATATGGCAAGGGCATTTTTGAGCCCAAAGGGCATGACAGTGTACTGGAAGGATCCCCATTCCATTGTGAAGGTAGTTTTGCTGCGATCTTCAGGTGCTATTATGATTTGATGGTAGCCATAAAACCCGTCAGTGAATGAGTATGCTTCCTGACCTCCCACACTGTCAAGAATTTCATCAGAGAACGGTGTAGGGAAGGGATACCTCCCATTTCTATAGCCCAATCCAAACCTAGGAGCGTAGGATAAGGGTCCGCATCCTCTACAATTTGAATCACCTCAAAATCTGCGTATACCTTAACTCCCGTGATATCTACCATAATATTTGAAAACCTTCCTAATGGTATGATCTTTTGTTGGTTAGCCATGCGCAGCTGTATAATAGACCATTCCAGCTTGGGTTCTCTCATCCTCTGCCAAGTCTGTTTGGGTAGGACATTTGCATCAGATCCTGAATCCAGGATGACCTAATCCATTTCATAATCACCAATATGCGCAGTTAGCCGCATTTCCTGACCAGTGCGTTTCTTATGCCTATAAAGTTTGCGGACATCTTTAACTTCCGTTGGAGGGTAAACCTTTTCCATGCAGCTGTCTATCAATGCTTGAAGGTTCTCCACTGCCTTTTGGTTGTGTAGAAAATTCATACATGCCTACAGGAACGACTTAAATTCTTCGTCTACTTTTATATTCGTTGGGGCCTTTGAGGTAGACGCCTCATTTTTTGCAAATTGCTTTCTAGCTTTAAGGAAGGTTTCTTTCTCCTTCTGTAGGTCCAAGCTTTCCTTTTTATCAGCGGATTTTCTGATAAGGGGTTCGACTGCAGCTCTTTCCTTAGCTCCTCCAGTGGCCATGCCACTGCGTGTAATTACGTTAATACTGGGTCCCTCATCGCACGGTTCCACCTTAACCCTTTGTACATTTTGCGTCGGTGTTTGATGTTTTTCCTACATCTTTGCTATCAGTACAAGACAATATTTGATCACATGATCCAACTGCCTGCAATATCTGCAAGATTGGCATGCAGGGTTCAGACAATCCCTTGCGAAGTATCCCACCTCCCCACAATTATCGCAGATCAGTTGTCCTCTTCCCCGACCTATGCTTGCCCCCCCCCCACCTCCCTCGGCCTCTTGCAGGGGAGCCTCCTCGTCTAGAGGGAGATAATGGTGATGAAGGGTCAGCCTGAACCCTATACAGGTTTCCTCTATCTATCATTAAATCATATGTCCGACAGTTGTGCTCATCATGTCCTACAAATGATCATAATCTGCACCACTATTGTTTCAATTCTGGGACATAGGCACTAAGCTGGGGTTAGTGGTTAGTATCATGGAATACAGCTACCCGGAAGTCGGCACACCATAAAATGGGGTTGCTTGGTCTCGCAACTTGGCGTAATGGGTTAGGCCCCCCATCCTGCATGTAGTCTAACAGTAGAGGGCACTGATCCTTGGTGTGGCCTGACACCCTGCACTGTATGGACCAAATTTATGTGCTAGCTTCTCTTCCCCACTCCTTTCGCAAATTCTGGATTTCTAGGTGCATTGCCTCCAACTGGCCCTGGATCTGCTGCACCCCAAAATGGGTATCGTCCCTCGGTGCAGATTCTAGATTCATGGCAACTTCCAGGGCTTTTTCTTGTGTATTAATTGTCTGCTGACCCGTAGGCCGTCGTCAGTGTGGTTATAACATGGAAATGAACCATTCCTTGTGCTGTCTATCCTCATACTTAAATTCTCCATCCTTGATAACTTTTTTCAGCCGCTGATCAACCTCCCATACAGACTCTGTAGGTCCCTGTCTAAAATATTTTAAGTCATTTACAAGTTGAGCGTAGGACTTAGGCTTTCGAAACTATTGTTTTAGGCATCCTTAATTTCCTGTATTGATGGATTCACATGCTGGCCAATGTACCCCATGAACCAATCCAAGGCCCTTCCTTCAAAGGCTAGGGATAGCTGTGTTATCACCCTAGTAATTCTTAGGTCATGGGATTTTGGTTTATAGTTAAAGAAAACCAGGGGTAACCAGGAACCTCTTTTAAAATTCAGGATCTAGCCTTCCTGAGTTCTAGAGAGGGATCTCTCCTTAAGATTTAGCTTTGTTTTGTAATGGATTTTAGGCTAGCTATGAGTGGAAAATTTGGTTTGATTTTTGAATGTTGGTAGGAATAAAGGACTACAAGGGAAACCATAGAAAGATCTACCTAACCATTGGGAAATGGAGTCAAATTTATAGCAAACAAGACTAGAAAACTAAGGGCAAAAGAACAAATATACTAAGGGCAAGATAGATGATCTTCAGAGGGTTTAAAATGCTATTTTGATGAATTGGTATAATTTGGACTAAGGGAAATTAAGAATCCCTAGATCACAGAAAAGGAAGAGGGAAATTGAGGTCAAACGAGACTAAAGAGAAATTAAGAATTCTAAAGTCTGGAAATCAGCAGAAAACATAAACATGAAAACTAGTAAAAACATAGAGCTTTTTAAACTGATTCTGTAATACCTTTCCTAGTTATTCATTTAAGATGGAAAATAACACAAAATGTATGAATGAAACTTAAAGAAATAGACAATGTAAACTGGAAGATACAATACTCATCTGATCAACACGAGGATCATTAGTTATGATGTCTATTAGCTTCAGTTTCCAGCCTGTTGCTTCAACTTAACTCACAAAAAATCCCAATGTTTTCAACAAAAAAATCTACAGTAGTCTTGATAATTTTATTCCACCCAAAAATACTTCAAGGAGTGAAGTATTTATACAAATTCTAAACTAGAATATCTTGAAAAAATATCAAGATTGGTTCACAAATATCTCTAACTGTTTTACATAAATAGAACTTAAGTAAAGGAAACTCAAGACTAATGCATATATTTGGAACTATTTTTTATGGATAGGTGATGACTAAGAGGAGAATTCGAATTTGATCCAACTCTTATTGATGATGAGGCATCCAAGTCACTAACTGCTTCCTTTCTTTGTGCATTCTGCTCCAACAATTCTGCAAATTTGGGGTCCAATGACATCTTTGTGTTTCTCAATCCGTAATAGATATGTATAAAGTGAAAGAGGTTATTGTAGATAAATATGTTGGTGAAATAAACCTCTTTCATTTTCCTAAAATTCCTCTCCAGCTGTTCACAATAGGCTCTGCAAAAAGATGTGTAAAATAGAGTTTTACAGAGTCTGAAAAGTAGTCTGTAAATATGTGCTTGTATCTCTCATTCTGAAATAACTGTGCAAAAAGTGAGATAGGTTTTTGTAGATGGGTCTCTTAGGAACAAAAAAATCCTTCAGTTTTTTATGATGTATTTCTGATTGGCCACAATATTCTCTGCAAAATGATGACTTAATAGGAATTTTCTGCAAAAAGTGCTCTCCAATATTGTTTAATATTTCCTAATCCATAATGGCTGTTAGAAAAGTGAGAGAGGTTTTTGTAGATGGCTCTCTTAAGAACATAAAACTCCTTCAGTTTTGCAAAATTAATCTTCTATTGGTCACAATATGTTCTGCAAAATAATGACTTAAACAGGAAATTTGCGCAAAAAATGTCCCTTCTTGCTTTTTTTTCCTTCATCTTTTCACCTTTTTGTTCTTTTAACTGTTTTAATTTCACTTTAGATAAACTTCATTGTTGGTGAAAGTGCTTTCATCTCTTTTTACCATTTTACTGCTTCTGTATTTTACTTTTACTGTTTACCTTTGACTGCTCTTGTAACTTTGTTTTAACTTTCACTCTGACTTTTACCTTATACACTTTAACCACTGATACTCTTTGACTGTTATGTTTTCAATGTCATTGTGAATTCTGATTTCACTTTTACCATTCACTATGAAAACTTCATCATTCTGATCTCTCTCTGACATGATTTTGTTCTTTCTTTGTATGCAAACTATTTGTTGAATGAAGATATTGAGTTAAAATCTGAGAATTTGGAGCAAACAATTTTGTCAACTAGTATTGAAACTGTTGGCCCAAATCCATATTCTGATAATAACCTGCAAAAATCAAACAATTTGTTAATGAAATCTAGGTCTGCAGGGAGGTGATTGAAGGCTTTTTTGAAAGACTTGTGGAATGAGATCAGTTTGTGGAGGTTTAACTCTGTTTTTTAGGCATTTTGGGTATCTACTGCAAGATTAGATTGTTTGCAAGAGTTTATTCACTTTAACAGAGATGAAACTGAGCAATTTAGGCTAAGGATGGCTTCTTTTGAGCTTTTTTGCTCAATTAGGTTTTGTGAATGGGTTTGATTGAAAACAGGGAATATCAAGGTAATTTAGAGGTTTTAGTTGTTCAGATCCTTGAATTTAATCTTTAGACTGTGAAAATTGAGGAAATTGGCTTTAAAAAGGTTCACAATAAAAAACTGGGCTTTCTAGGAAAATTGGTCAGGGAGGCTCAACAATGGTGTCTGTGAGTAGTTTCTGAAGGTCGAAGGCGCAAATGATATGCAAATAATAAAAACTAAGGTTGAAACCTTAAGTTTTGTCAACACACATAACATTTATTACAGGTCGAAATTAATGGCGGGAGCGGTTTTTGTATTTGAAGGCGAAACCACAAGTGGTTATCGCATTGCTTTTGAGCGGTAACTGGTTTTTAGCTTGTACAATGCAATCCAATGAAATTAGGACACGTAGCAGGCGGTGGTTTCATAAAACATATTTTTTTTCTCAATTTTTTTTGGCAACTTCGCCTGATCACTTTAGAAATGCGATATGGGATCTGCGCCGTCGGATTTGGTTTAGTGAAGCGAACAACTAAGATGCATTGAGAAGCTGCAAGGAAATAAGGTGGGACTAGGTACTATGATATACGCCGTTGATGTGGTAAGAGGAGATCGACGGTTTAAAATTAATCCAATAGGAAATGGTGGGGGCGGGGGAAGGATTTATCGGATTTAGTTTGGATTGTCAGATTAAAGGGATTGAAGATCAAACGGCTATTACTCAACGCGATGGGGGAAAGATGGGATATGAAGTCAAGCAATCACGTTGAGTGTGGATTGTTAGATTTAAATGGGACGATGATCGGACGGTTGGGTTTCAACGTGATAGGGAAGGAAGGGGGCACTGAGGATGATTTATCGCGCTCATTGTAAACCATAGGATCAAAGGGTCGAGAAGATCAGATGGTTGATATTAAACCTGAGGGTGAGGAGGGGTTTAACAAGGTTTAAACCAGGGTTTAAGATTTATACGAACATTAGGTTTCACATAGTATGAAAAAGTAAAGGTTTAACCTTGGGTTAGGGGTAATCGGGAGAGGGGAAGTATTACAAAAGGATAAGTTTTGTGAAGTTTAGCTTAGATTAACTTTAGGATTTTTGTTTTAAACATATAAAATATGTTTAAAAATTTTCTTTGTATTTTTATTATATTATATAGTTTTTAGACAATTTGAACTATCCAAATCTATAAAGGAGTGGGATATTTGAATAATGATATTTTTAGCCAAAGGGGGTTTATTGTGGGTTTTTATTAAAACATGTGGGGATAATAAACTTTGGCTAAAGTTATAATAATGGGTTTTTGGGGCTATTTAATAAAGGGAATTATATTAATAGGAGAGGGTTATTTTCTAGGGAATTAATAAATAAGTTAAAATTAATATGACAAAGGGGATAGTGGAAACTCAAAATACATAAATATAACTAAGAAAAGTGAATTTTTAAAGCAAAGCTTTATTATCATAACTTAATCACTTCAACTTAGGATAAAATGTCATTTTGAGGGTCTTATACTTCATGATATGTAGGAAGTTAATCAAATGGGCCTTTAAGTAATATTTAAGTAAGAAAAGGGTTCTCACTTATGAAGTTAAATGATGATGAGTGCATGAAGGGGTAAATGATGAAATTTTTTGGGATTAATATAGAAACTTAACATTTTTAACTAATTAGTCATTGAGCCTTGGGTCTGGTCCCAACAAAAGTCAAGGAAATGCCTTGAGCCTCTTTGACTGATAGTCTAGAATATCAAACTGCTATGGGGAGGGGAAATTAGTTATTTTTTGGCTGGTGAAATATATTTACATTGATGTCTCTCACCTTCTTCTACCTACCCAGTATTATCTTCTCACATTTTTTCCTTCTCTTTTAATCAGGTGCATTTGAATTAGCAACCTTACAACATTTTATTCTTTTTTGAAAGCAGTAAACTATCTAACTCTACACTTATTGCATCCAAGAGTCCAGATTAAACTATTGGATTCTTTATTTCTCTACCTAACTAATGAATTGTCATGATTAAATTGTATGACAATTATTTATTTTCTATCTACAACATTTGAAATTGAAAAATGACAAGTCAAGATTAAATTGTTCAACTCATCACAGAGTATGGCATTTATTGACACTCTGCCATAATCAACTGCAAAAGGTAAAAGTAGTGGCATTTAGACTTGCATACTTTCATGTTTTATTCATCTTTTTCTTTTGGGGTATACTATTTTTTCTAAGTCCTTTGATTTTTCTTTTACGACTTTTTTACCCTTTTTTTGATTTTTTGATTTTGATTTTATTTTTTACTAAATATGGGAATACAACTTACAGAAGGAAAAGTATGTACATATTTACAAGACTATCATCAGTTAAGTCAAAATTATGAATCCTATATTTATAGGTTGCTAACAAGCTGCACCCTTTTTACAACATCGCTAGCAACGTTCTGCGTAGTCCATACTGATTCCGCTACGAACCAAAATTAGTCCACGTCCTCATCCCCTACTCCCTTAAAGGTGGGTAGCTTCATGTGTGTGGTCATATCATCTTCTGGTGGTAGCATAGGGGTAGGAGAGTTCTTGCCTTTATGTTAATTTGATGGTGGTGTAATCGGGGGCTAGTTTATACATGCGTATGCGGCTCTCTTAAGGGACTATAGGCAGATCTGTCCCCTTCTCGATTGATTCTGTAGTATTTACCACTTCGTGTCATACTTTCACTTTGATCGAAGGTCATTCACTCGGTGTGTCTGCAAAGAATACCCTTTTCGCACAATAACATCTTAATCAATAGTGGCAACGTTTACAAGAACTTACCTCAGAATCCCTTGAAGAACCTCCACTCAGCTTCAAAATAAGATACGAATTGATCAACTATAAATTCCGTTACAAATCCTTCTAGCACACTATCCACCCAGTGATCTACAGTCCAGGTGATTTTGTTATCAGCCTTCTCCAACTGTTGGATTGATTTAGGAGTCCACTGTGTAACCTGATCGTCCTTCCAACAAGTCTGGAACTCTACTAACATAGCGAGCCACTCCTGTAGTTCATGCGCGAAATTTACAAAGAATATTTCATATACCTCTGTAAAGATATATATTTTTTTCCACTTTTCAGCAATCAACTTTGTGCTATGATTCTCTTTTATGGAAAATTCCTGAATCCGTTTTTCAAACCAGTCTTCAAGCTTAGGTTTCTCAGGCCGCCAATGACCTTGTGGCATTACCCGATCTTTCTCTCAAAATGCTCCCAGTCCCGGCAACAGAACCATTTGTTGGCTTGAGGGGTCCTGACCTAGGTTCAGATTTAAGGTTTGCCAACAAACCCCTATACTACTGGCCCTTTCAACAATGCCTTGCTTGCGCAGGCCAAGGTCTCACCCGAAGTAGTATGGGAGGGTGCTGGAACCAGGTTTCCGCACCCTGAGAGAAAGAGAGTTTAATTGAGGCAACCCTGTTAAGATCTACCAGAATTGCGCATGAGAAGTGTTATCGCAGAGCCTTTAACAATATACTTTGCAGGATGCTAATCTCATAAACCCATAGATAGCATGTAAACTTAAATAAAACAACTATTACTAATCAAATCTCAATAATACCTTCGCATCCACGTGCACATCATTATTTATCAACAGATAGAATTACCGCAATAACACAAACACGGCTAGTTCTTATAACACAGAGATATTTCCAACAGATTTCTCATTCATTAACATTCAAAACCCACTTACAACCCGATTCCCAACCCGCGCACACAGCGAACGGGGTCCGTACACAGTAGGACTGAGGATCTCCTCACACATAGCCAACAAGAGTCATTACCCAATACAACCCAAAATAGATATCAATAGTTTGCAGCTAGCATAAATCGTACTTAGTACCTATCTAGACTCAATCTATCCATCTATTTATATCATCATAGCCTGCGCTATCCTATGGTCCGCAAACCGTGGTTTACAGACTCTTGGTCAACCCTTTGACCCATTACAATACATTGGGGGCTTTGACCCTCCCTAAAGCCCCTGCACTAGACTAAGTATTGCAAAATTTATATAAAAAACACAGCTAGGGGACCCCGTTCCAATAGAGCTCAAAGTTAATGAAAAAATATAAAGGGGTTTAAAATTTTTTATTGAAAAAATGGATAACTACAATAATTAGTGAAAGTAGGGGTTTTTTAAAATTGGGAAGGTGTATTGGGTTCGTATTGGCAGGGGGTTAAATAATGCAATTTTTAGAGGTATTTTCCAATATGTAGTCAAATTAAGGGTATTGTTTTGTATGCCACAAACACACATGATATGTTATAGGTTCATTGAGTGAAGCACACATGAAATTGAATAGGTCTATTTTTGCAAAATAGATTATGTTTACTTTCGTGTAGTTTCCTTTCTAAAAAATGGATTAGGTTTTTTTTTTGTCATTTCCTTTCTGCAAAATAGATTAGGTTTACTCTTTTGTCATTTACTTTCATGCAATTAAATTAGGGTTTCTTTCTTACCATTTGATTCTCTCCAATAGAATAGGATATATTTCAGTCATTCCTTTCCCTGAAAGGTTAAGTTAGGCATATTACGTAGTGTTCTTTTTGCATCTTTATTTACTTGAATGAATCAAACCAACGAAAGAAGGACACATTGCATGTTGCACACATAATGTTGAAACCTATTAAGTTTGTATGAACTCCATATTGACAATTAAAGTTGATAGCCTTGGGAGTTGAATTTTTTTTTATAATACTAGGGCTCATTAGTACCCTTACAAAAATATCCATGTACCTAAAATTCATTGTTATCAGAAGACCAAAACATTGAAATTTTGTTGTTATGACAACTTTTGGCCCCTACTCTAAACACATGTCTACTATAGACTCGAAAAAACATTACTAACAATATTATAAATCTACAAAGCATCAAAATAAACCAAAATCATGATAGGAACATATCAACAAGCCATGAAAAAACCTCAAGTTTATCCCGATGTTCTGCAAACATGCTCACCTTGGGCCTTTTTCGGCGCAAGTTCCACACTGGTCCAGTCCGCTTCTTCATTGAACAAATCAACCATGATGGAATTTTCCTCCAAGCATGTTACCCGAGCATTTAACACTGACAATTCATGATCTGAATTGGATCATTATATTGTTTTTCATCCATATCGATGCTTTCAAAGTGGAAAAAGTGGAGGAATAAGCTCACGAGACTATTTTTACTAGCGAGAACTAGTTTGGAAAAACAAGGTCTAAAACCTTTCAGGAGCATTATGAGGCATCAAATAATTTTTTTTTTTTTGGGGGGGGGGGGGTGTGGGGGGGACTTTGTTGCTTTAATACCATGCATTTTCTTCCTATTCAACACACAAATACCTTTACAATGACACAATAATCGTGTCAATCAGAGTCCGTATGTGAAATTAATGCCACTCATAAGTTGACCTTCCTGTTTTCACCACCATAATTTGAGAGGATGCCACATCAACCCCCATTAATTGTGAAAAAGGGACTAGCCATGCGATTATGATGTAGAAGAATCTAGAAGAGTATATATTGTAACTCTGGTTAAGAGTTGAGGTAGTCAAACCTAACCACTAGTAGGCTATCTGGTTATGTTATAACTGGGCCACTAGGAGGAAATGGGGTTCCATTATTTCGAGTGCACTTGTTCCATAGCTGGGAAAAAATAGCCAAGTGGGATAGGAGGTAGCACACACAGAGAGGATTTGTGCATTTTATCATACCACGGGCACAGGTCATACTTATTTGTACTCAAAATCATATTTCCATTCAGAGAAAGAGAGCGAAGCGACCTCACCTTCCAGCTGGGTTTCTCTTTCGAAAGGGGTTCCCAAAGACTATCTTGTGTCATATGTCTGTGTGATAATTTATTTCATTGTTTTCTATTTTCTTCATAGTTTTAAATTCGCATGCATGCACTATTAAAAGTAAATCTACATATCTAGAAATCTAATAAAATTGTAATAATGTAGAATTTCAGATTTTAAATATAATTTTATAGATATGTTGTGATGAACTGTCCAATGGAATATCTATGACAATTTATAGATCAATTCAATCCAAAGCTCCATCTAGAGTTGCTCTATTTTGATTCGAAGTAGCTCCATTTTGGTATCCATGAGAAGTTGGAAGGAGTTTCACACATTTTCCTCTACATATTTCTCATGTTGGAGAGTGACGAATATATATTTGAAAAAATCAATCAAGCATGCCAACAAACCGTTGAATTTATATTGCTAGACATCCTAATATTGATCGCATGGAGCTGCCATAACAAAGTGGTGTGCTTCAAATTGGAAATTGCAATGAATGGAACCACTTATGGTCACAAGAGTATATCCTCAACCACAACGTATGTGCAACTACGCTCCTTAAATAATCTTGACTCCTTCTGAAATGCCACTTTGTATGAATGATATACCGGGATCCCATATATGCGTATGTGAATCGACGAAATCCACAAATTAACATGTGATAGATACCGATTTATAGGATAATTAACCCCATCCTGCAAATAATTGAATGTTGTGCCATCACCGAGGCTTTCAAAATTGATATAGTCTTGTCCCGCCCTTTGACATTTAACACATGATGCCACTTGTAAAAACCATCCATTACTTCTAATCTTGAATTGTTAAGGTGATTTAGATGAGGATTAATTCCCTTTAAGCCGCATGGTTGTGTTGTTAATTTAAGTGACCTTCCCTTACTCGTTTGCACCAACCTTTGAGTGAGGAAACAATATTTGATGTGATGGGGTCCAACTTTAAGCCTTGTTCAAAATTCTTTATAATTTTTTTTTATAAACCTTATAAGGATTTTATTAATAAAATAAATTTATAATTTAATTAATTTTTGTGAATTTTTTAATCTTGACAATGTGAGATGTTTCATAAGGTAATTGTTTTGATGTTTATCTACATTTACTATCCATTTAATTTACATATATGCATTATTGTATATTTGTGTGTGTGTGTGTGTTTCATGGTCCTCGGAGATCGATGAATCATTACGTCTATGGAATATTGTTCCAGGTAGATCTATCCAAAGGGATCACTTCCCATTAGCTCAAACATAGAACTTGAAGCAAATAGTGTCAAGAGAAATAAACCCATGCCCTCTCAATAATAGACGTACTTGAATACGAGAACTCAACCAATTTAGCTAACCATCATAACTAAATAATACATTAAATTAACTAACTAAATTTATCATGAGTAATTTAGAGAAATAATGCTTATCATTTTCATTTATGTTCAATCTCTTTGAATAAATTTTTTTAATATCTTGTTATTCAATATAAACCATAACATGCAAATATTTTATATAAATTATTAAAATGTTTTAATGATAATATATCTATTAAATTATATATCATAATTTAAAATGAATTGCATGATAATCTTAAAAGTTTATCATTTTAAAAATATAGCTTTAATAAAAATATATAGATGGATAAGTCTTTGAACGAGATTAATAAGAGCTCTCTCTAAAATGGACGTTTCAGGATGTGAATATGTTATTATGTATATAATTTTTAAATTGGATAAGAGATGTTAAATTTTTTATTGTGTTTTTAATTTATTTTTAAAGTTTATTTGTTGAGTCTAGAGATTTATTCTACAATTTAGTATGAGGGTGATGTGTAGTTTTTTTGTGATCAATTTGGAGTTGACAGGTATCTTTCTTAAAATAAAAATAAAATATTTTCTAAATAGAAAAGTAATGTGAGCTATAATAAACAAACAAAAATTAATATGCTATGCATGTTTAGCTAGTTTTTCAAACGAAGTAATATAATTTCATGTAAAGTAATTAGAAATAACAACAATAATAATAAATATGTGTTTAAGATGTCTAAACCTTATATTTTTCAAAAATATTTCAACATCAATTTAAATAAACTATTCAAATATCTATGTTTATTAGAAAATTACATATTACAGAGCAATGGAACATATAAAATATGCGGAAACAAAAACACATACATAAGATATAAAACAAGAGATACACATATATATGTGATTCACCCAACTTGGGCTACATCCACGGAAACAACCAGTCTTTCCTTTCTATTATCCAGCAAAATGAAGAAACACAACCTATAACAGATCTGCTGTAATATCCTCTACTCTCTCACACAGTCCCCCTTGCTATTTCTCGCTCAAAGTATACACATCATACACAAACGCAATACAATACCCTCATACAACTGAGGGGTTTTCTTCTAGGAAAAAACCCCAAATTAAACATAACTTCTACTATCAGGTCATCCGCTTAATGAACGGCTCAGATTGACTACGAAATTACAATATTTTACAAGACAATTTTGCCGCCCCGTTAAGAAAAAGGGTCCAACATGGCGATACATCTAAATAAGGAAGATAATCAGGCTCCACACCCAATAATGTTAACTAATTTATATCAACTTCATATATATTTATATATAGGAAATTATGTTAAAAAGAAAATACATTAATGTCGTATATAATAAAATATTCAATGTGGGTTATCAATACAATATTTTAATACGATTTAATATTGATGTATACTTAAAAGTATATTAATAATAGAACAACCATTTTAATGTGTGCTGAAAAATTGGTGCACATATTATATAAAATATCTTAATGTCAACTATGTATATTTTATATTATGTTTTTAAAAAATTGTGTATATATCATATAAAGTTATTGAAAACAATAAGTTCTTATGGTTAAAAGGTTTGAAGTTTTTTGTTATTTTACACTTTGGTGATTTTTTAGGTATATGTTTTTTTGGGAAATCCAATAATGAATTTTTGGACTTGGAAGTTTAAGTTATGCACTCTATATAGTATTCAAAAATACAATTTAAACAATGAAAAATTACACATTGTATTTTGCAATCTAAAAAAGGTTTGCACTTGAAGAAATTTGATCCCTCTTAGCTCATGTTAGATCTATGCTTAAAATGGATCTATTTTGATATTTCCTTCAAATAACAAAATCCATCATTAATATATAAAGGTGGATTGAAGATCACTAGAACAAAAAACCTAACCCAAAGCCATACAAAATTTTAGCAAATACATAACTATACAAAATAACCTTAAAAAAAGTCTATAGATAAATATAATAGGAAACTTCTATAGATCATAAAAAAAATATAGACAAAGGTCAAAAAAATGAGCTTAAGAGTTGGATGAAGTAAAAAGGTCTGGATTTTGAGCATTGGCACTCGCTAGATCAGGGGATTAAGCTTCACATTAGAGATGACTCTCCTAAGTGAGAAATGTAGGGGTCAATGTAGGTGTCCAACCTTTCTACACAGTAGTAGTGCCGCAGTAGCATTATTGACATTGAATTCTTAGAATATCATTAAGGAATGAGAAAATATTGTTGTTGTATTTCCACTTCTCTTTCAAATGAGACCAAGCAAAGTCTTGGGTCTAGATTCTGAGCATTGGAATTGACTGGACAAGGAGATTTAGCTTCACATTGGAGATGAATCTCCAAGTGAGCAATGTAAGCGTCAATGCAGGAATCCAACCTCTCTATGCAGTAGTAGTAACAATATCATTGTTGCAATTGAATTCTTCGAATATCATTCAGGAGTGAGATAATTATTTACGCAATAATAGTGACAATAGAGTCTTGTTATAGACTTTAAAACGTCGACACTAAAATATGGCTATTGTGGATCATATCCTGAATACTCAAACTCTACATTAGATTTTTTGATGTTGAATTCTTCGAATATCATTAAGGAATGTGATAATATCATTTTTGTCTTCTTGTTTTTCTTTGAAAATGAGACCAAGCAAATTCTTTAGTTGCCAATATAAAGTGACAGAGTGAAAACACTGATTCCTTCATCCCTTGGTGTTATCATGTTCTGATAATTAGGTGGAGACCTCTGCAATTTTCTGTATCTGAGTACACACCCTTGCTCCTCCAACTAGTTGATCTCTTCTATGATCTCGACGGGTGTTGTTGAAAGGTAACGTGCCACCACAACTTGAGCCTGAGACTAGGCTCTCAACCCACCAGGTTGTCCTCGACCCCCTTGCCCTATAAGGCATCTCTTGCATCTCATCATCTGCTTCGGAATAATGTTCGGTGAATGCATCTCATCATCTATTTAGGAACAATTCTAGGGAACAAACCAAAAAGTGAATGCATGTTCTAGTCAATAAAAAAAGATTTGAACACGGAGCAATACATCGATACCTCCCCTCACCAAATGACAATTACAAAAGACTATTAAATAGAGCTGGAGAAATTAAGAAAGCATTAACATGCCAATGCTAGTAAACAACGGAACCACGCTAGCTAGAAGGAGTCAAAGACACAAAATCCATTGACAAGTTGTAGACCTTGTGGAGGCAACTTGCTCCATAGCTTCAATAACCCCTAGATGAACAACCTCCATACTCCAAAGTTTCGAACATACCTCACTATGGCTTCCCTGGTCTGCAACAGGAAGCTATTAAGAAGAGGTGAAACTTCAACCCCACACCTTCCACAACACAACCATAATTCATTCAAATGACTCCCACGCTATTACCTGAATTGTTGAGCTGCACCAGGAAAACTTTCTCCCACCTTAAATGGAAATCACTCTAAATAAACATTATTCTCTAGAGCCCGTAGATGGCCCATGTTGGATACTTGTATGAAATTATGTAATGCGATCTACTCGGGAGGGGCATGTCACATCTCCCCCTTTAAATTCATCAAGAGGCGATGACTAGACATGTGCTCCTATCACAAATTTTGGCCTTGTCTATCAAGGTCACAATTTTGCTAGAATTTGGTCTTTTTTTTTTCAAAAAATCTAATCATAGGAGTGTTTAAATCATTTTTTTTTATGGTGGAAATGGATTCAACGCCATCAAAAACCCCTGAGGCACCCAAAATCTTGAAGCTTGACATCTGTGACCCAAATTTCCCAGATTTCCCAAAATTTCTACCATATTTTTTCAAATCTTACAAGAATTCCCACTATTTTCAGAGAAAAAATGTAAACTCATTAAATTACTCTAATTTTTTTAACATCTCAAATTCCAATAATCACCCCAATTAAATATGATTTCTTATTTAGTGGTGATGCATCTTTTCTAGGAGAATCATTGGTTGCTTGAATAAGCAAGAAGCAAACCTTGGTCTCATTATCTATTGTCGAACCTGAATACATAAGAACAACGACTTGTTGCACACAAGTACTTTGGATGAAGAAAACTCTACAAGACATGAAGGTAACATACAATGAACCTATCTCTATCAAATGTGATAATACAATCACAATAAGAATATCAAAGAATCTAATCTTTCACTCTAAAACTAAACACATTCCCATCAAGTATCATTTCCTCAGAGAGAATGTTGTTCGCTTCTTCTCAAATTTTTAACTCTAAAGAGGAGCATCTAAGGATTGTTTAATCTTTGAAAAAGATGAATAACAAGAATAAAAACAAGCATTTATATATAATTACACAAAATCATATTATTAACAAAAAGAAGGAATTATCTATATATATTTACACATAAGAAGTATTTAGTCATAGTGGAAGCATGAAAAGAAGAAAATGAGAAAAGCCTTCATAGATTATTGGGTCTAGCTAAGGAAACCAGGAATCTGTAGTGCAACGACTTCCCTTTTTCTCAATACTTGTAATCATTTCCACTAGAAAACATGTGTTGGTCGTGGTTTCCAATATGTATTGGCCATGATTTTAAAACATGCAGTAGACAGAGTATTGGAAAAGCTTCAAGTATTCAATGATCATAGGATGCAAAAACAAGAATTGTAGAATCCAAACCTTATGTTCTATTATGAATAGAGTCATTGTAAAATAAAACAAAAGAGCATCTATTATGAGTACTCCAACACATGCATTCAACAATAGATGGAGCATAGTAGCTCCGAGTATAGGCTTTTGCAATCAAATACATTTATGGCAATTTTCAGATAAATATATCTTTGAACCTGTAAATGGTGGGGATCATTAGCATTTGTCTATTATTCAGGTGGATGGAGCATTGCAACCAATTTGAGAAATAATCTTCATTCACTTAGATCAAGTTCCTAAAACACAGATGATTTTTGCACTGATTAGAATTATTAAAATTTTTACAAGGGTAAATTCTTTGGTTATTATTGCTCGTGAGTGTGTCAGATCTTATGGGGACCATCTCATTTACAGGATTGTATCAATGTGCTTCCTGCCATGCAATCCTAATTAAAAGAAATCTAGTCCTTAGGTGAAGAAAGTTTAGGGTAATTTCGCTCACACTTTTAGTGAACTTGCACACAAACAAGCCACATTGTTGAAGCTAAAGACATTGTAACAAAGATGAAAAAATAAAAGACCAAGAAAACAAAGCATTAGAAGTATATTAAAATCATGAAAAATCCAAAGAAGATGATCACTGAGTAATGAACAATGACATGCAACAACACGGAATTGGATATATTCATACTGAGGAACTTGTATCAAAAAATATAGTCAACCCAATCCTGTAAACAAAATAAGTAAATGAACATGGTGTCTCCAAAAAGGGGGAGTAGAATGAATGAGTCGCATGAAGAAGAGCCAAGGAAGAGAAGTTTCCTCCACACAAAATGAGAAGATACAAATTACAGAAGTCGTATGTAGGAATATTGAGCAAAGAAAATGAAATGTTGTGGAAAGAAGTGATGTTTAAAGGGAGATTGAGTGTATGTCAACCTGACAAGGTTTGTTACATAGTCTAACAGTTGTGGCAGTGTTATGACAGACAGGCCTGAGTGTTAGGAAAACCTGAACGTTATGAGTCAGTACACAAGATTGACAGGTTTGATGGGGCAATTATGAGTTAGGGAATCCAAATGTTATGATAAGTGTGGACCTGTGGCATGAGACATGGAGTAACAGACCTAAGATATTAAATGGTATACGAACCAGAGAGTAGATTTATTATGTGTCAAAGGAATCAAGTCAGGGTCAGAGCAGTTACAAAGATAAACAAGAGCCAAATGTTAGACCTGAGTGTGTAGGTTAAAGGGTGAGAAAAAAACAACCTTGAAAACAAACCCCTCGCCATCGATATCGAAGGGGGAGAAAATATAGAAAAACATTGTGAGTAGAAATTAGGACACATAAGAAATGAGGAGAAATAATTCTAAAGGACCAAAGAGAGAGATAAGATATTTTTTTAATATAATATTGATAGTTTCCATCCAATGAAGTTCATGAAGAAGCAATGCTTAGTGTTGCCATGAATTCAAAAGGGGGATATTGTTGGTAATGTTTTCATTGATGTCAAAGGAGTCCTCATTGAATGGAAGATATGAGAAAGGGCTAAGCTAAGTAGCAGAGTCTTTGAGGGAAATTTATGTACATAAGACTAGCTCATATGGCCTTGCAAGTAGCACAAATGGGTAGGTATCAAAAATACCTTTCCAAAGGTATATAAAACTTTGAAAAACACCTAAGCATTGAGAAATATATGGTCAATCAGTTCCCCATATCTTTGATCAAACATGCAAGGCCTCGACCTCAAAATTCCACATCAACCTCTGAAGGGATACCTTAGTTATATATCAATGTAGCCTCAACATCAAGCTCAAGAGGGATAACTTAGCTATATATTAGCACAAATTCGACCTCAAGCTTAGGAGGAATAGTTAAGTGTTAAACCCTCGACCCCTTTGTTCCTTACAACAATGCCTCACCCCAATGCCATTTTGTTTCAATAGAAAAGTATAGTAGTGACCTGAAGTCCTCGCCCCAATGCCTTTTTTTTTAATATAAAAGTATAGCAGCGGCCCGGGGTCCCAATAGACGAGAATTATTTCGGCCATCTATGGGAAATATCACCATCACCTGTAGTATGTCTCATCCCGGTCGAAGTTGGTATTATAATGTAACCTGTCGAGGTCACAAGATCCCACATGATGATGGACCCATGAGAGAGATGGAGGAATTAACATCTTTTAACAGAACCTCGCCCCTCGCCCCTCACTTTGAGTTGTGCCATGGTGGGCTCCGAGGTCTCGAGTCCGATATGGCATTTGACGATGGATCTTTGCCTTCACCTGTCAAATGCCGAAAATCACAGATCTTTACCCTTGACTTCGCTTCATTGCGTCGTTGTTCCACAAGGTATGCACCCGATAAATAAGGTACGAGGTGTCAGGTAACGAATATATTCACTTACTTTTACAGTAATGGATGCAGAATCCCTTCAGTGGTTGAAAATTGATCAAGTATCAAAGCATGGGTTGTGTGTTAAGTGTGCAATCATCATGCATGTGTTTAAGTGTTTGGACCTTCAGGATAAGTCAAAGATTTTCTGATAATAGTATTAGACAGAGTGAAAGCCTTCAAGGATTACAGTCACAATGTTGAGGTCGTGATTTAAATAAGGGAGCCTTCCGTCTGAGTGCATATAATGAGGGCACGAGCGTGAGCGTGAGCGTGGGCGTGGGGTCTATAAACAAAAGATCTAAAATCTTGATTTGAACAACAATTCTATGCATATGAAAAATGGGCGTGGGAGTACAAACATAATATGATCTACAGTCTTGATTTAAAAAATAATGCAAATACATAACACAAAATTATTGATCATTTATCCATGGCATGGCTTATGCTCTTATTGGAGTTGCTTGATATTTTAATTTGTTTTTGTCTTGATCTTCAAATTTGAAAGAAGGTACCCCGATCGGGGTGCGAACAAGTGAAGGATCCCAGAAGGAATCATGGTTAGAGTAATTAATATGAAGATGGTAAGACTGATACCCTGACAGTCTGATGACAAGTAGAGCGGGAGAAGGTGTGGTGGTGGTTGTGTGGGAGAAGGGGAATTGGACAGCGAAGCATGCCATCATCAACGAGCATTGAAATTCGAATGGAGGAAGTGTTTATTTGATGTAGTGAGTTGTACCTGGCTAGGTCCTGGCAGTATCCAGTTTGAGGTGCGACTGACGACAGACTGAAAACTGGAGCATTCCGGAGGGAGACTCCAACGACATCTGCAAGGTGATGAGTAAGGGGTATGTTTTGTTTCCATTATTTTCCCCAAGACCATCGAATATGGAGATATTTTGTCGTTGTATTGTTTATAAAACCAAATGGTATCAACTCATGGTGAAGGTTGTTTTAATTTTCGTGAGTTCTCGGGGGATTTCCTTTTTGTCTGAATTATGGCTCTTGACGTTGGTCTCTGTCATGTATGAAAGTATGCCTTAGTGATTTTTATTACTGGGTTTGGAAGGTTGTGTAGTATCGCTAGGGGGATAATATGGGGTATTTCTAGGGGGTTCATATGGGTACATAGGAATATACCCAATGAAATAATTTAATGTAAGGATAATAAATACATGGGTCATAATTAATAAATAAAGTGGTTAACCCACATTATGCAAGGGACCACAAGTAGTTAGGAAATAATGTGATAAGACCATGGTATTAAATGTATGACCCATCGTATTGTATACATGAATCCTATATAGAGGCTAGAGACTCTCCATTAAGGATGTCAAAGATTATTGTAATGACAAGCATATCACTTGTGGAGTAATCTCCTTCCTTAAGGAGTAGTTGTATGGTGTTACCCTACCTCAAGGGTTTGATATCAATAAAGAAGAATTTATATTTTTTGATATTCTTGGATCGATCTTGATATTTCTTGGGCGTATTTTCCATTTTGTTATATTTTCATATCATATCTATTACAAGTGTTTTCAGAGCACTTTCTTGTGCAGAGTTAGGGAGATTTGATTTTTTTTTTTTAGGGCATTTTTGGGCGGCGAGTTTGCAGAAAAAATCTGACAATTTTGGTGCAAAATTTTCATAACTAATAGCATATATGGATTCTTTGCGTAAAAATAGTCAATTTAAAATAAAATAAAAAAATAGTCGAATCGGAGTCCGAATGAGGGAGATATCGTTGATTTAAAATCAACAGTGTCGCAGAAATTTTCTAACGACAATTCGTGGATGGAAGCTCTCCTAACATTTTTGCAGTTTTTGGTGCATAATTTCAGAAAAATAAATATAGATATGAGCTCCCCTTGGAAAAATCACCCGATTTAAAAAAAGAAAAATAGGTCGAATTGGAGTTCGGATGAGGGAGTTATTGCTGATTTAAAATCAGCCATTTTTTAGAAATTTTGTGACAGCGGGACAGTTGCAGTGCAGATCTGAGTTTCCAGAGTGCCCAGATCAGGATTTCAGTCATAAGGGGTAGATGCACGATGGTCATTCCATTTCCAAAAACATACTATAAAAAATATTTGGAGCCATATTGACGGAGTTGTCCCCATTTTAAATTTTCGTTCAACAGTAAGTGATTTCTTCAAAACTCTTACTTTGTTTTAGGGGTTCTAGAAAGATGAAGTTTTCATGACGTGCTAATGGTCCCATTGTTGAAGAATTTATATAATCTCTGAATATTGAAAGCCCATGGCTTTGGCACGCCTCCATAAAGTATTATGTGGAATATGAGGTTGTTATATGGTGGAATTTACTTGACAACGAGTTTCTGACGTTATGTCCTCCTAAAGAAAGTGAAAAATTGTTGTTGGACAAGTGGCCTCATGCCGAAAAGAAGGACACTAAGATCATGGACAAGTAGTCTCATGCCGGAAAGCAGGACACTAAGATCATGGATAAGTGGTCTCAATCTGGAAAGAAGGACACTAAGGACCCTAAAGGTTTATTTTCTACTAATCTTTCTATATTACAGGTCCATGGATGTATTCAACAGAAGAAGATCATTGTGTTTATAAATCCTAGTTGCAAGCATAATTTTATCAATGTTAATGTGGCAAGACAATTACAAGTTTCAGCAAAACAGATTGCAAAAATGCAGGTTAATAATGAGGAGGTGCAAATTAATAAAGATTTGAATATTTATATGGATAAGTATGTATTGCATTCTGATTTTTATACTTCATATATGGATAATGTGGATGTTGTTTTGGGATACCCTTGGATGGAATCTATTGGTACTTTCAATATTAATGTACAAAAGAAATTACTAAAACTCTGGTATAAAAAGAAGAAAATTACATTGCAAGATATTTCCATTACAAACCAGGCAAAGAATGGGGAGGCAAAAGCACAAATCTCTAGTGACACTGACACATTATATTATGAGCCTTTGATGGTTAACAAGCACACAGAGACATCAAACCAGGTACCAGAAAAAGCACTAGGCACCAATAACACATAAATAGTGGAGGTACTAGAAAAAGCACTAGGAACCACTCAAACACCAATAGTGGAGGTACTAGAAAAAGCACCAGACACCACTCAAGCACCAACAGTAGAGGAATTAACGAAAGATCATCCATCAGTTCAATATTCAATATATCACCACCTGCATCACCTAGCAAGACAAAAACTAGCAAGATGGCAAAGAATTAGCAACAAGGACAACAACTGATGACCCACCCACAACACATCAATGCTAAGGAAACACCATAACCAACGTCCATATCAAGTGAGTGAGGCAAGGGCTAGATCAAGTGTTCACCTTTTGCAAGGATGGCTTGATGTACGTGCATCGTACCAATGGACTACCCTTTTGAGTAGATCTTATTATTTATCTTCTTCTCATGTTTCGGGGACGAAACATGCTTAACGGGGGTGGAGTGTAGTATACGTAGGACTGCAAGCCTAATATTCTGACGGCAAGTAGAGCGGAAGAAGATGTGGTGGTGGCTGTGTGGGAGAAGGGGAATTGGAACAGCGACATGTGCCATCATCAACGAGCATTGAAATTGGGATGGAGGAAGTGGTTATTTGATGTAGCAAGTTGGACATGGCTAGTTCTTGGCAGTGTCCAGTTCAAGGTGCGACCGATGACAGACTGAAAACTAGAGCATTCTAGAGGGAGACTTCGAGGACATCTGCAAGGTGACGGGTAAGGGGTATGTGTTGTTTCCATTATTTTCCCCAAGACCATCGAATATGGAGATATTTTGTCATTTTATTGTTTATAAAACCAAATGGTATCAACTCATGGTGAAGGTTGTTTTGATTTTTGTGAGTTCTGGGGGGATTTCCTTTTTGTCTGATTTATGGCTAATGATGTCGGTCTTGGTCATGTATGAAAGTATGCCTTAAAGATTTTTATTACTGGGTTTGGAAGGTTGTGTAGTATAACTAGGGGGGATAATATGGGGTATTTCTAGGGGGATCATATGGGGTACAGAGGAAGATACCCAATGAAATAATTTAATGTAAGGATAATAAATACATGGGTCATAATTAATAAATAAAGTGGTTAACCCACATTATGCAAGGGACCACAAGTAGCTAGGAAATAATGTGATAAGACCATGGTATTAAATGTATGACCTATGGTAATTACCCATGGTATTGTATGCATGAATCCTATATAGAAGCCAGAGACTCTCCATTGAGGATGTCAAGGATTATTGTAATGACAAGCATATCGCTTGTGGAGTGATCTCCTTCCTTAAGGAGTAGTTGTATGGTGTTACCCTACCTCAAGGGTTTGATATCAATAAAGAAAAAATTATATTTTTTGATATTCTTGGATTGATCTTGATATTTCTTGGGCATATTTTCCATTTTATAATAATTTCATATCATATCTATTACAAGTGGTATCAGAGCACTTTCTTGGGCAGAGTTGGGGAGATTTGATTTTTTTTTTTTTTTTTTTTTTTAGGACATTTTTGGGAGGCGAGTTTGTAGAACAGATATGACAATTTTGGTGCAAAATTTTCAGAAACTGATAGCATATATGGATTCTTTACGAAAAATTATTCAATTTAAAAATTAAAAAATAAAAAATTAAATTAAATTAAATTAAATTAAAAAAAAAAAAATTAAAAAAAAAAAAATCAAATCGGAGTCTGGATGAGGGAGATATCGTTGATTTAAAATCAACAGTGTTGCAGAAATTTTCTAATGGCAATTCGTCAATGGAAGCTCTCCTGACATTTTTTTCAGTTTTTGGTGCATAATTTTAGACAAATAAATATACATATGAGCTCCCCTTGGAAAAATCACTCAATTTAGAAAAATAAAAATCAGTTGAAACAGGGTTTGAATGAGGGAGTTATCGCTGATTTAAAATCAGCCATTTTTTAGAAATTTTGTGACAGCGGGACAGTTGCAGCGCAGATCTGAGTTTCCAGAGTGCCCAGATCAAGATTTCAGTCACATGGGTAGAAGCACGATGGTCATTCCATTTCCAAAAACATACTATAAAAAATATTTGGAGCCATATTGACGGAGTTGTCCCCATTTTAAATTTTCGTTCAACAGTAAGTGATTTCTTCAAAACCCTTACTTTGTTTTAGGGGTTCTAGCAAGATGAAGTTTTTAGGACGTGCTAATGGTCCCATTGTTGAAGAATTTATATAATCTCCAAAGATTGAAAGCCCAAGGCTTTAGCACACCTCCATAAAGTATTATGTGGAATATGAGGCTGTTATATGGTGGAATTCACTTGATGACGAGTTTCTGACGTTATGTCCTCCTGAAGAAATTGAAAAACTGTTGTTGGAAAAGTGGCCTCATGCCGAAAAGAAGGACACTAAGATCATGGACAAGTAGTCTCATGATGGAAATCAAGACACTAAGATCATGGACAAGTGGTCTCAATCTGGAAAGGACACTAAGAACCCTAAAGGTTTATTTTCTACTAATATTTCTATATTACAGATCCATGGATGTATTCAACAGAAGAAGATCTTTGTGTCTATAAATCCTAGTTGCAAGCATAATTTTATCAATGTTAATGTGGCAAGACAATTACAAGTTTCAGCAAAACACATTGCAAAAATGCAGGTTGATAATGAGGAGGTGCAAATTTATAAAGATTTGAAGATTTCTATTCATAAGTATGTGTTGCATTCTGATTTTTATACTTCATATATGGATAATGTGGATGTTGTTTTGGGATTCCCTTGGATGGAATGTAATTGTACTTTCAATATTAATGTATAGAAGAAATTCCTAAAACTCTGGTATAAAAAGAAGAAAATTACATTGCAAGATATTTCCATTACAAACCAGGCAGAGAATGGGGAGGCAGAAGCACAAATCTCTAGTGACATTGACACATTAGATGATGAGCCTTTGATGGTTGACAAGCACACAGAGACATCAAACCAGGGACCAGAAAATGCACTAGGCACCAATCAGACACAAATAGTGGAGGTACCATAAAAATCACTAGGCACCACTCAGACACAAATAGTGGAGGTACCAGAAAAAGCACCAGACACCACTCATGCACCAATAGTAGAGGAATTAGCGAAAGATCATCCATCGGTTCAATCTTCAAAATATCACCACTTGCATCACCTAGTAAGACAAAAACTAGCAAGATGAAAAAGAATTAGCGACAAGGACAACAACCGATGACCCACCCACAACACATCAATGTAGAGGAAACACCATAGCCAATGTCCATCTCAAGTGAGCGACGCAAGGGCTAGATCGAGTGTTCACCTTTCGCTAGGATGGCTCAATGCATGTGCATCGCACCAATGGACTACCCTTTTGAGTAGATCTTATTATTTGTCTTCTTCTCATGTTTCGGGGACGAAACATGCTTAACGGGAGTGGAGTGTAGTATACGTAGGACTACAAGCCTGACAGTCTAACGGCAAGTAGAGCGGGAGAAGATGTGGTGGTGGCTGCATGGGAGAAGGGGAATTGGAAAGTGAAGTGTGCCATCATCAACGAGCACTAAAATTTGGATGGAGGAAGTGGTTATTTGATGTAGCGAGTTGGACCTAGCTAGTTCTTGGCAGTATCCAGTTCGAGGTGTGACCAACGATAGAATGGAAACTAGAGCATTTCGGAGGGAGACTCCGAGGACATCTGCAAGGTGACGGGTAAGGGGTATGTGTTGTTTCCATTATTTTCCCCAAGACCATCGAATATGGAAATATTTTTTCGTTGTATTATTTATAAAACCAAATGGTATCACCTCATGGTGAAGGTTGTTTCTATTTTCGTGAGTTCTAGCGTGATTTCCTTTTTGTCTGAATTATGGCTCTTGATGTCGGTCACGGTCATGTATGAAAGTATGCCTTAAAGATTTTTATTACTGGGTTTGGAAGGTTGTGTAGTATAACTAGGGGGATAATATGGGGTATCATATGGGGTACAAAGGAAGATACCCAATGAAATAATTTAATGTAAGGATAATAAATACATGGGTCATAATTAATAAATAAAGTGGTTAACCAACATTATGCAAGGGACCACAAGTAGCTAGGAAATAATGTGATAAGACCATGGTATTAAATGTATGACCCATGGTATTGTATGCATGAATCCTATATAGAGGCTAGAGACGCTCCATTGAGGATGTCAAGGATTATTGTAATGACAAGCATATCGCTTGTGGAGTGATCTCCTTCCTTAAGGAGTAGTTGTATGGTGTTAACCTACCTTAAGGGTTTGATATCAATAAAGAATAATTTATATTTTTTGATATTCTTGGATCGATCTTGATATTTCTTGGGCATATTTTCCATTTTATTATATTTGCATATCATATCTATTACAAGTGGTATCAGAGCACTTTCTTGGGCAGAGTTGGGGAGATTTTATATTTTTTTTATGCAGGACATTTTTGGGTGGTGAGTTTGCAGAACAGATCTGACAATTTTGGTGCAAAATTTTCAGAAACTAATAGTATATGGATTCTTTGCGAAAAAATATTCAATTTAAAAAATAAAAAAATTAGTCGAATCGGAGTCCGGATGAGGGAGATATCGTTGATTTAAAATCGACAGTGTTGCAAAAATTTTCTAACAGCAATTCGTGGATGGAAGCTCTCCTGACATTTTTTGCAGTTTTTGGTGCATAATTTCAGACAAATAAATATATATATATATGATCTCCCCTTGGAAAAATCACCCGATTTAAAAAAAGAAAAAGAAAAATCAGTCGAATCAGAGTTCGAATGAGGGAGTTATCGCTGATTTAAAATCAGCCATTTTTTCAGAAATTTTGTGACAGCGGGACAGTTGCAGCGCAGATCTGAGTTTCCAGAGTTCCCAGATCAGTATTTCAGTCACATTGGCAGATGCACGATGGTCATTCCATTTCGAAAACATACTATGAAAAATATTTGGAGCCATATTGACGAAGTTGTCCCCATTTTAAATTTCCGTTCAACAGTAAGTGATTTCTTCAAAACCCTTACTTTGTTTTAGGGGTTCTAACAAGATGAAGTTTTCAGGACGTGCCAATGGTCCCACTGTTGAAGAATTTGTATAATCTCTGAATATTGAAATCCCAGGCCTTTGGCACGCCTCCATAAAGTATTATGTGGAATATGAGGCTGTTATATGGTGGAATTCACTTGACGATGAGTTTATAACGTTATGTCTTCTTAAAGAAATTGAAAAACTATTTTTGGACAAGTGGCCTCATGCCGAAAAGAAGGACACTAAGATCATGGACAAGTAGTCTCATGCCGGAGAGTAGGACACTAATATCATGGACAAGTGGTCTCAATCTGGAAAGAAGGACACTAAGAACCCTAAAGGTTTATTTTCTAATAATGTTTCTGTATTACAGGTCCATGAATGTATTCAATAGAAGAAGATCACTATGTCTATAAATCCTAGTTGCAAGCATAATTTTATCAATGTTAATGTGGCAAGACAATTACAATTTTCAGCAAAACACATTGTAAAAATGCAATTTGATAATGAGGAGGTGCAAATTTATAAAGATTTGAAGATTTCTATGGATAAGTATGTGTTGCATTCTGATTTTTATACTTCATATATGGATAATGTGGATTTTTTTTTGGGATACACTTGGATGGAATGTACTGGTACTTTCAATATTAATGTGCAGAAGAAATTCCTAAAACTTTGGTATAAAAGGAAGAAAATTACATTGCAAGATATTTCCATTACAAACCAGATAGAGAATGGGGAGGCAGAAGCACAAATCTCTAGTGACACTGACACATTAGATGATGAGCCTTTGATGGTTAACAAGCACACAGAGACATCAAACCAAGTACTAGAAAAATCACTAGGCACCAATTAGACACAAATAGTGGAGGTACTAGAAAAAGCACTAGGTACCACTTAGACACCAATAGTGGAGGTACCAGAAAAAGCACCAGACACCACTCAAGTACCAACAGTAGAGGAATTAATGAAAGATCATCCATCAGTTCAATCTTCAGCATATCACCACCTGCATCACCCAACAAGACAAAAACTAGCAAGATGGCAAAGAATTAGCGACAAGGACAACAATCGATGACCCACCCAAAACACATCAATGTAGAGGAAACACCAGAACCAACGTCCATCTCAAGCGAGCGAGGCAAGGGCTAGATCGAGTGTTCGCCTTTCGCTAGGATGGCTCGATGCACGTGCATGGTACCAATGGACTACCCTTTTGAGTAGATCTTATTATTTATCTTCTTCTCATGTTTCGGGGATGAAACATGCTTAACAGGGGTGGAGTGTAGTATACATAGGGGGGATAATATGGGGTGTTCCTAGGGGGGATCATATTGGGTACAGAGGAAGGTACCCAAGGAAATAATGTAATGTAAGGATAATAAATACATGGGCCATAATTAATAAATAAAGTGGTTAACCCACATTATACAAGGGACCAGAAGTAGTTATGAAATAATGTAATAAGCCCATGGTATTAGATGTATGACTCATGGTAATTACCCATGGTATTGTATGTATGAATCTTATATAGAGGCTAGAGACTCTCCATTGAGGATGTCAAGGATTATTGTAATGACAAGCATATTGATTGTGGAGTGAACTCCTTCCTTAAGGAGTAGTTGTATGGTGTTACCCTAACCCAAGGATTCGATATCAATAAAGAATCATTTATATTTTTGATATTCTTGGATAGATATTGATATTTCTTAGGTGTATTTCCATTTTATTATATCTACAGCTCATATCTATTATAGGTTGGATCGAAATTGCATGGATTGTTGCAAAACCTCTGAGGAAGGGGCACAGTCTTTGTCTTAATGATATTTTTTTGTTTTGCATATTGGGTCCATGATCAAGTGCTCAAAAATGAATGTTGTCAGAATAGTTTGGAACTTGAACGACCATGTAGATCTCGTCATTCTGAATCTGGCGCAACTCGTTTCGCAGAAAACCAAAATCATATGCTCTCGAAAATGTATTTTGTTCGTTTTCCCAAATAGGAAAATTTTTCAAAAATGACAATTGATTAGGAAAAAATTTGGGCCAGTGGCAGGCTGCCACGTGTCCTCTTTTGGTTGGTTGAAAGGCTTTTTTTTGGGCCTACCACTTCTTGAAAATTCACAAGCCCTGATTGGTTCGGTTTTGGCGAATTTTTATTGGTTGGTTGATGGCCAACCACACGCTGCCATGTGGCAGCACGGGGGCACCAAAATTTGGTTGGTTAAGTCCAAAATGCACCTCTGCTAGATTCGACACCAAGACCTCTTCACAAATAGTGCTCGCCCTAACCGATTGGGCTACCAAAGTACTTGTTATACCTTACGTTTAAAACATTATATAATTGTCATGGTGACGAACTATGGGGTAAGGAGCCAGGGCTTAGCGCGCCCCCCCCCCCCCAAACAAAATCACCATACGACCAAATGCTCGGAACCAGGGGCGTGGCCTCGTTATAACATAATTTTTAATTAAAAAAATAATAATGCAACCATTGTTTAATATAATTAATTTTTCGGACTTTAGAGCTTGGTGCACATATTAATGGTCTGACAATTTTGCCTGAAATGATGCAAATTTGTTGCTCGATTAGCTGAAATTAGGGTGAATTTGTAGGAAAGTTTCAGATTTTGGGGAATTTGAGGTGTGGTTAGCAGCAAAGATAGGGAGACTCATAAATTCTTCATTTTTTGACCAATTTTGGAGAAAAAAGAGGCTAGACAGACATTTTTGATAGTTCTGGAGCTTATGGAACATGTTTTGAAGCCATTTGAGCACTGTAAATGTATGTAATCACCATTTTGAACATAATGAAAGAGGGTCAAGCCATTGGAAACTGGACCAAGGAGACGTAGCCCGGGAGGGGTGAACTCCTTCATCATTTTTTGCATTGTGGTTATTTTTATGGTGTATTTGTCTGCTATTTCAAAGTTTTAAATTTATGCTTTGTGTCTAAAAATTTAACATAAAGGCTCATAAAACTTAGTTTTTAACACTTGTAATTTACAAACCCTTAAGCACATTCTCATTAAGATCTCATACAGATCAATTTTTTTATCAATTCTTTGGTTTTCTTCTTGTTCTGAGGATTTAATTGTTTGCAAGTGTATGTGATGCTTACAAGGTTGAATCTCAAGAGAGGAGAAGGAAAGCTTGTGGTTGCAAGTCCTCAAGTTAGGTCAAGGACAAGGAGAGAAAATTTGCCACAATCTCCACCACAAATTCTTCCTCAAATTGCAGTTGAAGCTTCAGCAATTATGTCACATGAAGGAGAGCTTGACAATATGTCAGAGGATGAAAAATCCTTCAGGAAAGCATTCTTTGATATGACAAGAATGGTTAAAGTTCTCTATGATGAGAGAAGCACAAGGATGCAAGGTGAGAGCTCTAGTATTCCAAAGGGAGATAAGTCTTCAAAAGGAGAAGAAGGAGATGGAGACAAGCCTCCAAAAGGTAATGGGAATGGTGACAAAACACTTTTGACACCACCATATTCACCATCATGTTCTTCTACAACAAGCCCTTCACAAACACCTCCACATTCTCCAAAAATTCATGGTAAAACTCCATTTTTGAAGCTTGACATTAGGTTTTATTTGCCTCTGTAGGATGGAGAGCTAGATTCTCAAATATTAGACAATTGGGTACGTCAACTTGAAGTGTATTGCAGGATACAAAGAATCAAGGATGATGACACAAAGATTCAACTTGCTTCGCTAAGATTAGAAAATGCAACTCTTATTTGGTGGGAAGCAAAAACTCGAGAAGACATGAAGAAACATGGTAAGATATTAACCTCTTGGAATGATTTTGTTGTTGCCTTAAGGAGACAATTTTATCCATTTGCATACATGAAAAAAGGCTATAATGGATTGGCAAAACTTTAGGCAAGGTAAAGGACAAAGTGTGCAAAGCTACACTCAAAATTTTAGGAGAAGAACACTAATTTTGGGTGTAGATTTGGCATCTCTAGAAACTTTGTTAAAGTACATTGGTTTGCATAGTTACCTAAGACATACTATTATCATCTTTAATCCTTCAAATTTAGATGAAGTATGTGTACATGCCACACATCTAGAGGCAAGAGGGAAAGGAAAGGGTAAGTTCAAGGGTAAAGGTGAGAAGACTGCATCCATCAAGATGGAGAAAGAAAAACTTGCAACATTAATGTTATTTTTGGAACATTAATGTCTCCTCTATATATTGCCTACCACTAGCTGTTGTCACAGGTATAAGTGTTATATAGAATTTTAAACTACGGATACACTAAATTCCCTGAGTGTGGTGTTCCTTCACTTAGAACAATAGAAGAAAGACAACTACTATTTTATCTAAGAAAAATAGATATACAGAAAGGGAAAGAAGCCTATGTGTGATAATTTCGCTCTCCTTCTCCTTCTATCATTGTTGTCGTCACTCTCAATCCAACTCAAGCCATTAGATCGATTTCTGCAATCAAAGACAGAGAACAACAAAGAACATACAAATATACAAATATCTACTTATCTTAAGCAAATAAAACCGATTAGATCTGAGAATACGTACATCATCAAGAATACATTACACAAGATATAAACATATGTATGAGAGAATGAATAGATATATTTATTAAGAAAGTAGGAGGATAAGATTAAAACCAATAGATAGATTTGTCTTCAACCTGCTCCAACTTCATTCAAGCCTCATCACATCCAACATCATCTGAGCAGCATATCAATACTTCCAATCCCTTATCCGCTGAGAATCCAACAACATAACTTTGTACAAAATTGTTCCTCCCTGACACTTAGATGAGTGCTCAATTTATAGGGAAAATGAATGTAGTTTCTCATTGAATGGAATTGAATGGCTTTCTAATAATAGGTGAGACATTTTTACAATTTCAGAGGCGGTGGATGGACACCTGTATTCGAAGTATGACACCTACGGACTCTTCTAGAAGGCACTGGCCATGTGGAGATTCCTGGAACAATGATGATTTCACTCTAATAGACCAACGCACCCTTGAGTGTTGGGAAGTGAACTGGAGTTCACCCTTGAATGGAGGTATTTGCACTACAACACAGTTAATCCCTTGTAGAGGATCATTGGTGAGTCATTGGGTCATATAATATATACTTCAAACCTTGGAAATCTCACAATTGAAGCCATAAATTGAATGTCTTCACCTAGGACATAGAGTAACTGAAATTAAGGCAATGATAAACCCTATTCATTGGTCCTGGGGGATGAAGCCCAATTTGACCAGGTCTTGGGGGACGATGCCCAATTTGACCAGGTCTTGGGGAATTATGCCCAAATTGACCTATAACAGCTGCCACCTAAATCATGAAGTCAAAATAATAATTGTATTTGGATGAGATGATTTACGATGTGATGAGTAGGATCTAAAGCGAACGGTGACCTGCATCAATTTGCAATGCATTACATCATGATATCTTACATCTTGGACATGAATTTCTGAAGGAGGAATTCCCATTCGCAGCACATAAACTATCATAAATTGTACATAATTCAGAAATTTGTCTACATTGGAATGTTTCCCAATATATACATGCTTACAGATATAGGCCTATGTTCGGATGATGATCTGTATGTGAAGCCATCGTACAGATGATGTGTACAATTTTCTTGAAATCGCAGCCCAGATGGATGAAACTAGATCTGGGGTCTTCTTATCTCGTTCACTTGATCATTCAAGTACAAGTCTAACCATGTGAATATATGATCTGAAGTCGAACATGGGAATACATCGTCTGATTACCAGCCAATGATGTGAGTTTTTAATAGATGCGAGAGAACCACCATTGATGTTAATGGCTCTCAAGGTACTGTAGCACAATTTGCAAGGCATGAATAAATGATTTGATGTCAAACGCCAAAAAAATATTTCGGTCGAAGGTCCAAAAGCGTGAAACCTGTCGATGATGTAGCAAGCCCTTAGGTACTGGAAGATGTTTCTAAGTTAACTTTGTTGATTTATGGTAGCATCAGATGCTCTCTAGCCTTGTAACTTTGTATATAGGCTAAGACACTTGTATTCCATAATACCCATGAAGGATTTTGGAAAATTCCACCTAGAGATGATTTAATTAAATTAATTAATCATTTTTTAATGTTTTCCTAAGTCTAAACTTAGGGAAATTGATTAATTAAAGGGTAGGGTATTAATTAAACTAAGTGTGAATCTTCTAGATAAAGTCATTGATCACCTCCAATTTAATATTAGCCCTTGATTATGATTTAATCTTGGCCATTAAAGAGTCAACGGGAGAATATAAGAAGGAGCGTGAAGGGCCTATGGAAAACACATTGTGACATTGAGCATTTGGCATTTTCGAGCTTGTGAGAGAGACACAGCCTTTTGATCAAGATCGAATTACTAGGCCTGGGTTCGCTAAGTGATTTGATTCAGTGATCAGTTCCAGAGAGGGGCAAATGTAGTAACTGGTCAGGAGGACCAGAAGTACATTTCAAAGAGAGGCAGCAGTGACGCAGAGAGAGACAGCGTAGTCACCTGGAGGGGTGACGCAGTTCTTGAAGGGAATCACGCAGAAGTAATGTAGTGCCTTTTGTATTCAATCCAGAGATAGTTGGAAGATCAATTTTTTGAGCCAGGAGGACCAAAACTCAGTTTCAGAGCAGATTTTATTAGTTGCAGAGGAGAGGTGACGCAGTTCTTCAGCTTTCCAACGTAGGCTTACGCAGTTGTAGCATAGGCATCACGTAGAGGCAGAGAGGGGCTTCACCGGCACTGTTTAGATTAGTCGGGGACTTGCAGAGTGAGGTATACCTCACATTTCTTTTGTTGCCTAGATTTTCTCTAAAGGGTGAGCCAGATATTGACATCATAGTTGTACTCAAGATTTTGTGACTTAATAATACAAAACCCTTAGATCTGCTGCACCTGTTTTCCCGAGTTGGGTTTTCCCGTGGACTTATTCCAAAAATAACTGTGTCAAATGTGGATGCTTTTCATTGCATTTTGTTCAGTTTGTTTCGGCACTTAGATTTATTCCACAACATTATTTATGTAGACCACTTCAGAAATTACTTCGATATTTCACTATAATGAAATAATTATGAAAAATAATAGGAGAATTAATTCAGATTTGTTGCAGTAGGAATCCATATTTAAGATTTTCCGCATGGTATAAGAGCTTATTCAAGCTGAAGCGCAGGAGAAACAAGAGTGAACCAGTAGATTTGCGCTGAAGAAGTTAGGTGTTACATAAGCAGTAGCAGATTACCCCAGAAGTTACGCAATCCAGGCCAGGAGGGAATTCCAGCGCAGAGAAAGCTCCCTCTGAGAGATTTGACAGAGGGGTAAGTTTTTTTCAATTGTAGAAGAGGCAGCGTAGCAAACCAGCGTAGCTAAAGAACACAGTTGCTGCACAAGAGTGAGTGTAGGTGCATGAGCCTTAGAAAATTTCTGAAAAACACAGATCGGGTATTTATTGACCTCGGAGTGTTTTCTTACTCAAAGAAACTCAGTCTTTCCCATGCAGAAGTAGAAGCATTGACTACTCCTGACTACTCCTCAAGGAGTGCGTAAGTCTAGCTGAGCAGAGGGTTAGAGGAAGATATCAACATTTGAGGAGATGGCCAGCAAGAGATTGTGTGACCAAGATAGATTGGAGAGTGCCTCCAACTATGTTATTTGGAAGTCAAGGATTCAGTTTCTCCTTGATGAGCATGATCTAAAATCCCTCATTGAAAACACAGTTGCAGAGCCACTCAATGCAGCACATCTGAGAGCCTTCAAGAAGAATATGGCAAGAGCCAAATGATTTATCCTAGATGTTGTAAAGGATCACATCGTACCTCACATAGTAGCAAAGAACACTGCTAGAGAAATGTGGGTAGGGCTAGAAAATCTATACCAAGGATCTTCTGAGCAGCGGAAGATGTATCTGGAGGAGAAGATGCGTGATACTAGGATGAAGAAGGGAGAGTGTTTTGACTTCGTCCTGTCTAAAATTCAGGACAACCAAGATCAACTGTCAGTAGTGGGATCAGCGCCCAAAGACTCAGAGTTGGTAAGGCTCACTTTGAACTATGTTTCATAAGAATATCAGGTCTTTGTCCAGAGTATTATGGGCAGAGAAAATCTTCAATGATGGGAAGTGATGTGGGCAGCCTTGCAGCAGGAAGAGCTGAGGAGAGATCTCCTCAAAATCCATATTGAGGATTGCAGTAGCAGTTCGAAAGTCAAGGAGGAAGAAGATAACACATACCTTGCATCATAGGGGAAATAGAGGAAGAAGAAGAAATATATGTCCAGGATCAAGTACTTCGGGTGTGGGGAAATGGGACATTATGCCACACAATGTCCTCTTAATAAAAAGGATAAGGAGGATAAGCAAGATCCTCAAGCCGGAGCTACCAAGATTGAGGCAGAAGTTGATTGTGCTATGTTAGCTCATATTCCGAAAGGAGAGAAATGGGCTGACTTGGAGTTGTAGATCAAGAATTCACAAGTGGCAGGATCCTTGAGTATTTTCAGACCCTTGGATCACATGTGAGCTACAACAGCCTAAAGACAGTAGCAGAATGAACAGTTGCAGTTGAAGATGAGAAGACAGTGCAGTGGCTAGTAGTACTAGAGCTTGATCAGCGTAGAGAAGGAGTAGCAACATCAGCAGTTGAACAGCAAAAGCGCAGTGCACAGTGGTGAAGTGTAGTGCTCACGCAGTGCAGAGCAGTGCTCACACAACACAGTATTTTCAGAGAGTTGGTGCATAACTTAGCAGCAGCCAGTCTTATTTTCCAGATGCAGTATTACTTGTCCAATTTTGGATGTTTTTCTGTTGCAATTAGCAACAGTGCAATAGTGCAGCAACAATAGTAGTTGAGCAGCAGCAGCAGCAGATGAGCAGAAGTGGCGCAGTGCAGCAGCATAGTTGCAGAATTCAGAGGGAGTTGCAGTACAATAGTAGTTGGCAGCAGCATGCAGAGTTAGCAGTAGTACAGATGCAACATTTTGTGCAGTGTTGGTGAGCAGCATCAACAGCACAACATCAGATGTTCCAAAAGTGAGAGTAGCACATTGAGTTGTCTTGTTATAGCACTTTCCTCGCTAAGAGGGAGTGTTGATTTATGGTAGCATCGGATGTGCTCTAGCCTTGTAACTTTGTATATAGGCTAAGACACATGTATTCCATAATAACCAGAAAGGATTTTGGAAAATTCCACCTAGAGATGGTTTAAGTAAATTAATTAATCATTTTTTAATGTTTTCCTAAGTCTAAACTTAGGGAAACTAATTAATTAAAGGGTATTAATTAAACTAAGTGTGAATCTTCTAGATAAAGTCATGGATCACCTCCAAGGTAATCTTAGCCCTTCATTATGATTTAATCTTGGTCGTTTAAGGGTCAATGGAAGAATATAAGAAGGAGGGTGAGGGGCCTATGGAAAACACATTGTGACATTGAGCATTTGGCATTTTCGAGGTTGTGAGAGAGACATAGCTTTTTGATCAAGATCGAATCACTAGGGCTGGGTTTGCTAAGTGATTTGATTCAGTGATCAGTTCCAGAAGGGGCAGATGCGGTAACTATTCAGGAGTACTAGGATTACATTTCAGAGAGAGGCAGTATTGATGCAGAGAGAGGTAACACAGTCACATGGAGGGGTGGCGCAGTTCCTGAAGGGAATCACACAAAAGTGACATAGTGTCTTTTGTATTCAATCCGGAGATAGCTCGAAGCTAGGGTTTCTGAGCCAGGAGGGCCAAAACTCAGTTTCAAAGCAGCTTTGATCAGTTGCAGAGGAGAAGTGATGCAGTTCTTCAGCATGCCAATGCAGGCTTACATAGTTGTAGCATAGGCATCACTTAGAGGCGGAGAGGGGCTTCACCAGCGCTATTTAGATCAGACGGGGACTTGCAGAGTGAGGTACACCTCACATTTCTTCTATTTCCAAGATTTTCTCTAAAGGGTGAGCCGGATATTTCCACCCTAGTTGTACTCAAGATTCTGCTTCTTAATAATACAAAACCCTTAGATTTGCTACACTGGTTTTATCGAGTTGGGTTTTTCTGGGGACTTAGTCCAAAAATAATTGTGTCAAATGTGGATGTTTTTCATTGCATTTTGTTCAGTTTTTTTCAGCACTTAGATTTATTCCGCAACATTATTTGTGTAAACTGCTTCATAAATTACTTCGATATTTCACTGTAATGAAATAATTATGAAAAATAATAGGAGAAGCAGTTCAAATTTCTTGCAGTACGAATCCAGATTTAGGATTTTCCACAAACTTCTTGGATGATGGGCTAATGTCGACAGGAAGAAAATTTATCGTGAAACGAGAGTAATGATTTTGGAGACAAAGTGTGACTTGATGTAGCAATGTTCAGGGATGATTGTCATTAAAATTAAGGTTTATGAGTATTGCAGAAAGATGAGGAATTACTGGATGACTTCTCTTGAAAATATCAGCAACACTGAAATGAGTTGGAAGCATTGACCCAAAAACAAAATGATGATATGATGAACCATAGTTATGATGAACCGTCAATAATATTATCCAACCCAAAAGTCACAGTGATGGAGTGAAAGTGTCATGTTCAAGAGCGACCTGCTACCATAAAGTGTTATGTTCTTTTTCCCAAATTTTCCCAATTCATTGCTGACCAGAACCTCTTTATTTTTTAACAAGCTTGAGGAGGGTAACATATTCTTGATCTATAATTCGACCCTTTGGGTGAATCCATCGCTATTTAATGATTTAATGATTCTAGCGATAATGAAACTCGATCTTTCCATGATCGAAAAGTCTATCGCTATTTTATATTTTAACAAGTATAACGACAATGAAAACCAGATCCTTTTTCATGTTTAGAGAGTTTGGAAAAGAGGAAAAAAAAAAAGAAAACTCCATGAGTCATTTTTCGTAATTTTGTCGCTCAGGTCCGAAAAGGTGTAAAATGATACCTGAGAAAACCTCTAAGCCATGTTCGACTAAGGTTTTCCTTTTTCGTAAATAATCTATCTCAGTCCGGAAAAGGGTTAAACTTATACTGAGTAGATGTCGTTTCATTTACTTTTACGAGCTCGAAAAGACAAGTGCTCGGCAATATTTTCGTATTATCAGAGTCTGAAAAGGGCTGAAATAAGACTCTAGGAGGTTCTTTTTCGTAGTTATCAAAGATCGAAAAAGAGATAAAAGTGTGCTTTAATTCCTTTTTCATTTTTATCAAAGCTTGAAAAATAAGGATAAAAGTATGCTTTGTGGTCAAATCATTCTTGAATAAGTGTGCACGCTAAACTCATTGTATCAGCTATAAAACTTGTTCAAAGAACCATAAAACAGATTAAAAATACTTGTTTCGTAGTAAAATTGAATAAAAACCATAGTCACAACATTAAATATAATTTAAAATAATCAAATTGACTAAATAAAAGAGTTTTTACCATTTCATTTTTACAATTCCAAATTTACCATTTGAAAATTAGGAGCTCTGAACCAGTTTTTCCCTCGCACTTCAGCGGTTGATTGCTACAGTTTGAGTGGACGATTTATTTTTCCGTTTTATCCAAGTTGGAGCAATGAACCTTCTGTTTCTTTTAGTATCATTTTTATTGCATTTCATGGTCAATTTTTAGGGTTTTGAGCCCCTTATGGTAAATATATTACGCTTTGAGGGCAACACACCCTTGAATGTCGAAAGGTGCGTTGCAGTGCATTGAAATTGAAGGCTAGATGCATTTCAACGCTCTGTCCCTTGACCTGGGGTGGGTTGGGCACATTTCTCATTTATGTTTCTTATTGTGTGCCCAAAATTTCCCAATTTTTTTGCGTGAAATGGATCCTAATGAAGCTTATGATTGTGTTTGAGGTATTCATCGGATCAAAATGACGATTACATGGCGAGAAAGAGAACATGTTAAGCCCCTATATTAATAGTGTAGCCCCTTATTATGTTAGTGTAGCCCCCCTTATTGTTATTATTGTACCCCTGTAACCCCCATATTGTTATTATTGTGCCCTTACATTATTATTGTTAGGTCGGCTAGGATTACATTGTGGCCCACTAGGATTACATCATGGCCCCATGGACTCCTATATATAGAAAGGAGGTTTTGTAAATTGTATCATCCAAGAATTGTTCATTTATGTAATGTATTGGAGGTTGCCCCCTCGAAGTGGCTTATTTCTAAGGCGTTCATATCTCTTTTCTTCTATTTTTGGAGCTGGTTACACAACATTTGGTATCGGAGCTTTGGGATTCTAGGGTTTCGCTGCTCCAAACAGGTCATCGTGGAATTTTCGCTATAAATTTTTTTCTACGAAGCTTCAGAAGCTGAAATTTTTAGGGTGCGAAGCTGAAATCTTGAGGAAGGTTGTCTAAAAATTTCAGATCTTGGTTTGCAATATTTGAGGAGATATCATCTGTGGAAGTTAGGTATTTTTTCAGGCTCATAAACAGGTCATCGTGGCATTTGCGCTATAAAGTTTTTTGTACGAAGGTTCAGAGTCTGAAATTCATATGGTGCGAAGCTGAAAGCCTGAGGAAATTCGTCAAAAAATTTCAGAGCTTGGTTCGCAATATTTTTGGAGATATGATCTGTGGAAGGTAGTGCTTTTTCAGGCTCCTGAATTTCATCTCAAAGAGGTGATCGTGGAAAAACTTCAATAACTCTCTCTCTGGGCATTGGATTGAAGTGCCGTAAAAAGTGGTCGCAAGTACACAGACTGAAGTTTTTTGGCTATCAATTTCAGAGACAAAGGACAAAACAGTGACACGTGGCAAGTCGTACAAGTTCGCTCTACTAAACTAGTCCAGAATTAGGTCATTGTGGGAGATTGGACACAACTTTGTCTTGGAGAATCCAAATCAGGTCAGACCTGTGGCATTTGAAAGAAACTTCAGAGATCTACTACAGGACTGAAGTTTAGATATCGAAGATTTTCAACTATAGAGATAATTCAATTTCAATATCGAGCTCCTAAAAGCTAGTAAAAGGTGTGTATTTTTTTTTCCGAATTGCATAAGTCTTGTTTGAAGAATCAAGTTGAATTGATTCCAAGGGAATCTTGTAGAATAGATATCAATATTGGATTCTAAAATGGCCCCTAAAAAGAATTCAACACCCATCAAGCCTTCATAAGGCTCTACCATGACTCATGAAGATGAAGAATTGCAACATGATCTATCAAAATTACAAGAACAAGTGCAACAAATTTCACTCTCGCAAAGAGCATCAAAAAATGAAATGGAAGTTTTGAAGAAAGGTGTGGAAGTGAAGATGGATGGTTTGAAGAAAGGCATGGAAGCTAAGATGGATGGCGTGGAAGCAAAGATGGAAGGTTTGAAGAAAGGCGTGGAAGCTAAAATGGATGGTGTGCAAGCTAAGATGGATGGCATGGAAGTGGGCATGGAAGCTAAGATGGATGACATAAAAGACAACATAGAAAACATGAAGAATGATCTAAAAGCATGCATGGAAGGCTTGATGACAAGCTTAAAACCAAAAATGATTCCTAATGGCGGAAATATAGGAGAAGAACCTCATGATGAGAACAAAATAAATGTTAATCATGATTTCATAAACTCGAATTTTGGTGGGAAGAACCACCATATTCCAAAAATGGATATGAGGAAGTTTGATGGAAAGGATCCTGAAACATGGATACTACAGATGGAGCAATATTTTGATCTCCATAACGTGCAAAACACACAAAAGGTACGCATTGCAACTTTACATTTAGAACAAAATACATTTGCATGGTATCGATGGCTTTGCTCCCGTAAAAAAATTGTCACTTGGTCAATTTTTACGGAGGAAATGATAGCACATTATGAGGATACAAAGAGCAACACCTTCTTTACCCAATTGATAAATCTCAAACAAAAGGGGTTAGTGGGGCAGCACATTGAGGACTTCCAAAAATTGAATATAAGGGTAACTGATCTTACAGAGGAACACAGGATTGATCTCTTCCTAGGCACTTTAAAGGATAACATCCAACATGAAGTTCGCGTTTTGGAACCTGATTCATTGGAGAAGGCATTCAGGTTGGTAAGAAAAGTTGAATGTAAAATTATGGCGACAAGGAAACCTACCACTCAATTCTATAAAGAAGGAAGTGTTGCTACACCTAGATTTCCACAACCTACAAGGTTGACACCACAACAATTGGAAGAAAAAAGAGCAAAAGGGTTTTGCTACAGTTGTGATAGCAAATACACTAAAGGTCATAAGTGTGCTGAGAAGAAATTATTTTACATAGATTGTGAAGAGGAAGAAGAAAATGAACAAGAAGAGGACATACACCAGGAACCAACCCTAGAAGAGGAAGAAATGAATCCGACCATATCGTGTAATGCACTGGCAGGAATTACCACTCCTCAAACTCTCAAGATAGAAGGACATATCAAGAAGAAAAAGGTAATAGTGTTGATTGATTCAGTTAGCACCCATAATTTTATTCATTGTAAGGTAGCCAAGGAATTAAATTGTTTCCTATACCCAGCACCAGAATGTCAAGTGATGGTTGCAAATGGAGGAACTATAAATTGCTCTGGAAAATGCCATAATATCAAGCTAACCATGGGGGAATATGTATTGACTAGTCCAATGCTTGCCATTCCTATGGGAGGTGTCGATGTTGTACTAGGAGTACAATGGTTACAATCTTTGGGGACGGTAGCTTTTAATTTTCAAGAACTTTTCTTGAAATTTTTTTCAGAAGGAAAGGAAGTCGAATTACGGGGTATTGCGGGGAAGCCAGGAAGGATAATAAGCTCTAATGTCATGACAAAGCTTCTAAAGAAAGAACAACGAGGCGTAATTGCACAATTATGCTCACTAAAAGTTCCGACATCAAAATCATCTATTTCTGCAGATCTCCAACAAGTCTTGGACAATCATTCCAATGTGTTTGAAACTCCCAAAGGATTCCCACCTATTCGTGATAATGATCATGCTATTCATTTGATTCCAGGAAGTGTTCCTCCAAACATAAGGCCTTATAGATATCCTTACTTCCAAAAGAGCGAAATTGAACGTATGATTGCAGAAATGTTAGAGGCGGGTATAATTCAACCTAGTCAAAGTTCTTTCTCTGCTCCCGTAGTATTGGTACACAAGAAGGATGGATCATGGCGAATGTGTCCGGATTATAGGGAGCTCAATAAGCTCACCATTAAAGACAAATTTCCCATTTCTGTGATTGATGAATTATTGGATGAATTACATGGAGCAATTTATTTTACCAAGTTGGATCTTCGTTCAGGATATCATCAAATTAGAATGAAGACTGAAGATATTCCAAAAACAAGATTTCAAACTCATGAGGGTCATTATGAATTTTTGGTCATGCCTTTTGGCCTTACCAATGCACCTTCTACATTTCAAGGGTTGATGAATTCCATTTTCAAACCCTTCCTTAGAAAATTTGTGCTAGTATTTTTTGATGATATACTAATCTACAGCAGGTCTTGGAAGGATCATTTTGAACATGTTGACAGGGTGCTCAAACTATTGCAGGAGAAACAATTATATGCAAAAGCATCCAAATGTTTCTTTGGAGTACAAGAGGTGGAATATTTGGGTCATATTATATCCCACGAGGGTGTTAAAGTAGACCCTAACAAAATTAAAGCCATTAAGGAATGGAAAGTCCCTAAGACAATAAAGAAGTTGCGAGGATTTCTCGGGTTAACAGGCTATTATCGTAAGTTTGTTAAGAATTATGGGAGAATAGCAGCACCTCTAACAACATTATTGAAGAAAGATGCATTTTCATGGACTCCTGAAGCAACCAAGGCCTTTGAACATCTTAAAGAGGCAATGTGCCTAGCACCGGTCTTAGCTACGCCAGACTTCACAAAAACCTTTATTGTGGAATGTGATGCCTCAGGAAATGGAATTGGTGCAGTTTTAATGCAGGAAGGAAGACCCATTGCTTTTGAAAGTCGTCCAATCAAAGGAAAGTATTTACAGTAACCTATTTATGAGAAGGAAATGTTAGCAATACTGCATGCACTAAAGAAATGGAGAACTTACCTAATGGGAAGACACTTCAAGGTAAAAACTGATCATGATAGTCTCAAACACTTTTTGGAACAAAGACTATCTTCAGAAGAGCAACAAAAATGGGTCACAAAGATGTTGGGTTATGACTTTGAAATAATCTACAAAAAAGTGAAGCTAAATGTTGTTGCAGATGCACTCTCAAGAAAGAATGAAGAGGTGGAAGCATTGCTTTGTGCCATTTCTATTATCCAACCAGATTTGATAACCGAAGCAAGAGATGAATGGAAGAAGGACGAAGAAGTGTGGACACTCATTCAAAAGTTGCAGCAAGATCCTAGTACATCTGATACATTTAGTTGGGAAAATGATTCCTTATGGTACAAAGATCGCTTATATCTTTGTAAGAATTCTCAACTAAAACAAAAGATTCTTTTGGAATTGCACACTTCTCCTTTAGGAGGACACTCAGGATTTTTAAAAACTTACCACAGGGTGAAGAAAGAATTTTTTTGGGATGGCCTTAAATCTGACATTCAAAAGTTTGTGGCGGAATGTTTGGTTTGCCAGCAGAATAAAGTGGAGACAATTAAGACCCCGGGACTTCTACAACCTTTATCCATTCCAAGTCAGCGTTGGGAGGAGATTTCAATGGATTTTATCACAGGTTTACCTAAGTCTCAAGGAAAGAATGTCATCATGGTGGTAGTTGATAGACTTACCAAGTATGCACACTTTTGTGCATTATCTCATCCATTTAAAGCAAGTACAGTTGCTACTACATTTATGGATAGAATTCAAAAGCTACATGGAAGCCCAAGGGTTATCGTGAGCGACAGAGATCCCATTTTTACTGGAAATTTTTGGACGGAGTTATTTTCTTGTTTGGGTACTCAATTAGCTCATAGCTCATCTTATCATCCTCAATCCGATGGTCAAACCGAGATAGTAAATAAATGTTTGGAAGGATATCTTCGTTGTTTTGTATCTGATAAACAAACACAATGGGTCAAGTGGTTACCTCTCGCCGAATGGTGGTATAACACTTCCTTCCATACTGCAGCAAAAATGACCCCATTTATGGCACTTTATGGATATCATCCACCATCGATCACATCATCTTTAAGGGAAAATTTGAAGGTTCAAGCAGTGGAAGATCATGTCGAGCATCAGCAAGAAGTTCTCCAAATTTTAAAGGATAACCTGAATTTGGCACAAAATCGAATGAAACAACAGGCAGATCAACATCGCAGCGAGAGAAGTTTTGATATAGGAGATTGGGTATTTTTACGGCTACAACCATATAAACAAATGTCCCTCAAGCAAGCTAAGAAGGATAATAAATTATCGCCAAAGTACCATGGTCCTTACAAGGTGTTGCAAAAGATTGGTACTATGGCATACAAATTGGAGCTTCCTGCTTCTTCGCGAGTACATCCAGTTTTCCATGTTTCATGCTTAAAGAAGGTTATAGGTGAAAATCTTCTAGTTCAAACAATATTTCCAAAACTTGATGAGGAAGGAAAATTCATATTGGAACCAGAAGCGGTCACGGAAACAAGAACTCGACAACTACGGAATCGATCAATTTCAGAGTATCTCATCAAGTGGAAGAACTTACCCACCGAAGATTCTACATGGGAGGATGAGAATTTTATACAGAAGCACCCAGAGCTACTCAAGCGTTGAGGACAACACTTTTTTGAAGGAGAGGGGCATGTTAAGTCCCTATATTAATAGTGTAGCCCTTATTATGTTAGTGTAGCCCCCCTTATTGTTATTATTGTACCCCTGTAACCCCCATATTGTTATTATTGTGCCCTTACATTATTATTGTTAGGTCGGCTAGGATTACATTGTGGCCCCACTAGGATTATATTGTGGCCCCATGTACTCCTATATATAGAAGGAGGGTTTGTTCATTTGTATCATCCAAGAATTGTGCATTTATGTAATGTATTGGAGGTTGCCCCCTCGAAGTGGCTTATTTCTAAGGCGTTTATATCTCTTTTCTTCTATTTTTGAAGCTGGTTACACAACAGAACATGAAGAAAAAAATATGATTTCCCTAAATGATCCGGGTACAATAAGAGCCCTCAGAGATTGCGGGTTGCTTAAATACTTCAGATTGTCAGGGATGAGGCAACAAATGGAACTATTGGATTTCCGAGTTCATTCATGGGATCCGATATTGCAGGCTTTTCACATTGGGGATAAAGTGCTCCCAATGTTGGTTGAGGATATTTACTTTCTCAATGGATTATCGAGGCGAGGTTCTCCCATTTCCCTTGTAGGATCTGCTCTCGGAGGAGAGTCAGTGAGGGATTACATAAGCCAACATTGTCATCCAGGTACTGAACTGAGCTTTTACTATCGCAAAGCTTGTCGGTTCCGCAACACTACATGTTGCAAACATATCACACATGCAATATGCATTTGAGTGTTTGGAACCAACAGTATTCAACAGGGCTGAAGCAGTGCTCTTTCAGATGAAAGAACAATTGACGAAAGAAAAGGGTGGCAGGAAGAAGAATTTAAACTATGGCTCGATCCTGATTTCTTCGCCTTAGAGCAGGTTCCATTGATGCAGCCACATCATGTTACACTGGGTATATCTGGCCCTAGAGATCCACAGATGCGGAGATGGATTGAATTGATGTCTATACATGTTGTTCAATTGACCATCGTATTCTCTACTATATTCTTCGCCTGGTTCAGATGATAGATGGTCGCCATAGATCAATATGCATACGCAGACATAGATTTCCGCGAAGATCCAGACTTGATTCTACTAGATGGCGCTCAATGGGGTGCAATAGGTAAGAATGTTTTAACCATATTTATTTTATTTTTATAAGGTTTGTACATGTTTTTGTACTTTTATGTTTCCCAAGACTAAACTAAAGTTTTGATGTACACAGATGTGGTTTGAGTTCGACCAGTGGGTCAGCCAGAGTAGGGAGCAGATGAGCCAGCAGAGAGGGTTGTCAGGAGAGAAGTCCTTCAGGACTTGGATATGAGCGATACTCTTGCTGAGCTACAATAGCATGTAGAGGGATTTAATCTTGAGATTTTGGATTGCCGGATCAAAGAGTTACCTATGAGACTGCAATGCCACATTATTGGCATTCCTAATCGTTGGATGTGATTATTGCATAGGATAGCTAGATCATTAGCTTGTTATAACGAGCATCACTAGTTTACTTTGAGATTTTTGCATACATTTTGAGGTCAGATGACGAATGTGTCTTGGGAAAAAAATTTGTAAAAACCTATAACTATATATCTATTTGTTTTCATTATTTTCCTATGTTTATTGTGCAATCCTATTCAATTATGTGGTGTGAATTGAAAATGTATCTTTACATGTGTTGCAAACATCTGTTTAAGACATAATTCGCTAAGGAATCAGTTACTGTGTTCAAATTTCTAGAAATGTGTTGATATTGAATGTAATAAAAATGTCTTTCCAAAAGTTGAACTCTTAGGAACATATGATGTAGTGTTGGATTTCAGACAGTATAAATGCTAGTAATTTGCAGTACAACAAGTTGTGAGTCTAACCTAATGATGATACGGTTAATACCAAATGAAATGGCATCAGAGAGAAGTTTGATCAACGTGCTATACTCAGTTATATTGTTTGTAGATCGACCGATACAAATCCCTTGAAAACTCACTAACTCGCCACCTAGAGCAAAAATGGCCCATGCTGCAAAGGATAGATTCTGCGTACTACGACTAACACCATCAGCGTACCCAACGAATGGTTCCAAAGATTCAGTCATCTGCTATGAAATGTAAAGTGGATTAAAAAATTCAAGAAAACTTTAGAAAAACAAACTAAGATAGTAAATAAAAATAAAAATCATATATACAATATAATACAAAAGTTTACTAAGCTCAACTAAGCATAGTAACGTTTAAGATACAACCCATTTCGAGGCTGTGCCAATTGAATTCCATCATAATCTACTAACTCGTAGGCGCCCTTAGCCAGAACTCTTTTGACAATGTAGGGGCCATGCCATTGTGGCTCAAATTTTCTTGTACCTATCAAATCAGCTTCCTGATCATAAAGTAAGACCAGGTCACCCTCTGAGAAGATGCAAGGTTTGACATGTTGGTTGTATTGCGCCTTAATTCATCTCTTATGCGCTTTGTTGGCCAATGCGGCTTCACGACGCATTTCATCTAGACGAATGAGGTTAAAAGACATGCTTATTCATTAGAGGTGTCAAGTAATAAGTCAACAACGAGTTTTAATGAGGGAATTGCACATTGGATAGGCAAGATAGCTTCCATACCATACACCAATTGAAAGGGGGTAAATCCGGTTTCATTTCTCACCGAGGTTCGATATGCCCACAAAGCCGAGTACAGGATTAAATTCCAATTTCGTTTATGAACTCCTATCATTCATTGAAGCATTCACGTAAGGATATCGTTAATAGCTTCAACTTGTCCATTGGATTATGGATAATAAGGAGTAGAACTATCATGTGACAGTCCTAATTTGGCAATCAACTCATTCATCATGTTATCGCGAAAATGCTTACCATGATATGTAACTATAGCTTGTGGTACACCAAACTGTGAGATGATATGATTGAAAAAGAACAATGCAATTGTTTCACCTGTATTATTGAATGTAGGCATCACTTCGGCCCACTTGGTAAAGTAGTCTACTGCGACAATAATATAACCATGCCCGCGGACGAACGAGGGTTGCAGGTCATGAAGTCAATGCCCCATTTTGCAAATGGTCCCACAGCAATAACAAGATGCGTCGGCGCTGGCGGCATGCAGATTTTAAGATCAAATATCTGGCACACATGACAACTTTCTACCACGAGGATGCAGTCGCGAAATATTTTAGGCCAAAATTAAATAGCGCGGAAAATTTTCTGCGCGGTAGCGTATCAAGACTAGTGTCCACCACAAGCCCCAACATGATAATCATTTAGAACTTTTTCGGCCTCCTCGTGAGTGAGGCACCTCCTTAAAATCGTATCGACACCACGATGATAAAGTGTATCATCGACGATCATATAATATTTTTCTTGGTATTGAATACGTCGTTGTTGAGAGCGAGAGGTATCGGGCTGGAAAGTATGGGTTTGGAGATAAATGATGAAATCCCCATACCAAGGGTCAGATGACCCAATCAGAAATAAATACTCATCAGGAATTGATGGTTTTGAATTAGTTTCAGTACTATTAGAGGGAAGGTCACAAAGAAGCTCAACCAAAACTAAAGACTTATTTGACTTGTATTTGATGAATTCCAAATCAAATTCCTGCAAAATGATGATCCATTTTGAATATTCCCCCTCAGTAATTGACCTGACAGAATGTATTTCATGGGGTTGCAATCCAAAATGACAATGGTCTTCCAGAACAAGATATAATGGCAAAATATTTGGACACCTTGAATGGCCGCCAAGGCGAGCTTTTCGACGTATGAATACTTAACCTCTATATCATTGAGATTACAACTCAAATTATATATCGGATATTCTATCCCATATTCTTCTTGGACCAAAACCATAGCAATGGCTGTATCTGTCGTGGTGATATATAGGAAATAATCACTCTGATAATTGGGGGGATACATTAATGACGCTCGAATTAGTGTATCCTTGAAAACATCAAAAGAAGCTTGTGCAACCTTATCCCAATGGAATGGAATCCCCTTTTCAAGAGAAGAGTAAATCCTTTAGCCATTTCAGCATAATTGGGTATGAACCTCCTTAGGAAGTTATCCTTTCCTTGAAGTTTCTGTAACTGAAGTAAATTTGATGGCGTAGGAAAATCAAGAATGGCATGGACCTTCAGTGGGTTGATTCGAATTCCATCTTTTGAGACGACGAATCCTAGAAAATGACCAGAACCAACACAAAACACACATTTGTGTGGATTGAGGCATATTTTGTAGTGTCGTAAAATTAAAAAGATAGCTCTCAAATGCGTCAAGTATCAGTCTAGTTTCGTGAATACTTGGGTAAGTCATCTAGATAAGGTTGAACAATGTGCTTGATGTCATTGAAAGCATAATCCATTGCTCTCTGAAATTTTTCCCCAACGTTATTTAAACCAAATGGGAGTTTACAATAAGCAAATGTGCCCTAGGGACAGATGAATGTTGTTTTATATTAGTCCTCTGGGCAGATATTGATTTTATTATAACCGTAGAATCCATCCATGAATGAAAAGACTTCACACCCAGCACATTCGTCAATAATCTGGTTGATAAAGGGAGTAGGATAGTTGTATTTTGGACAAGCAAGATTGACATCTCAATAATCGACACACACTTTGATTTTTCCTTGTTTCTTCATGACAGGAACAATGTTAGAAACCCAATCAATAGCAGAACGGGGTAAATGAAACCAAAACGCAAAAGTTTTTCAACTTTTGCTTTAATGGCAACATCCTTCTTCGAATGAATAGGACAAAGACGTTAACATACCGGTCTGACATCAGGGTAGATTTTAATTTTGTGTTCAATGATACTAGTATCTATGCCTGGCATTTCCTCATAAGACCAAACAAATAAATCTTGGAATTCACGAAAGAGAGAGCGATAATTTTTGAGTTCGGATGGAGAACAAGACACGCCGACATGAATGTTTTCTACATCGGTTTTGGTTGAAATATCAATAGAAATGGTTTCTTCAATATTGGATAAGTTTCGCTCAGATTCGATAGCATTGATTGGAATAGAATTCGAAAAGAAAGTATTGATCGAAGGGTGATATAGTTCAATAAGATTATCTTCTTCGTAATCCTGAAGATGGGAATGATGATGATTATCTTCCCATTGTTCTCCTTTTGGCATCATGGAATCCACAATGCTCTCATCAGTCAAGAAAGTGGATGAAAAAGGATCAGATGGAGTACCAAAATCTAATGAACGATCAACCCAAACGATCAGTGATGATGAACTAGGATTCGTCGCCCAAGCCATGTAGATTGATTTCTATGCCATCTCAATTGGGCTTGGCGATAGAAATTCATCTAGCGTAACAACTTCAGAACCATTGGTAATCTTCCTTAAGTCAAATGAAGTGGAAGATATCATGTAGTAGGTCTCTATTCTTTAAATTTCTGCCGACATCGCAAGCGGCAGTAATGAAAAGGTACCTGTTATGGAATAATCATTTAAGAGCCCTACAACAATGTTTTGAAGTGCTAGCTAGGGTGTGTGAACTAACTGAACGCTTCCAGATACCTGGGAACTAGAGGCAAAGAAGGAGAGTTGGTTGATGACTGTGATAACACCTTTATGAGGGAAGGTGATCATTCTAAAATAAGTAGAGACGATCACAGTCATAGGGTAAACCCATGGCCTTCCGAGTAAAATGTTGTAGTTAATGGGTCCGTTAACGACCTCAACTTCAACAGTTACAGTTTCTCCCCCTAGTTCGACATGTAGGTTATTGATGATACTGCAAGGCTTATATGTACGACCGTCAAAAGATTTCAACGTTGCAGGCGATTGAGATAGGCGCGACGACCCGAGTGAATTCCAATGGTTTAGAGACATAATGAAAGCAGATTCTCCCTCATCAATAATAGTGTGATGAACGAGGTGGTTGAGAACATTTACTTGGATGGAGAATGATAATTCTACTGGTAATTGTGGCACATAGCCCGTATGATTAAAGACTACAATATTGGAATTTGTTGTGTCGATTCCACCAATTGCCAACAACGAAGCCTGTTTCTGGGAGGGACAATTTTGAAGTAACTCAAGTGTCGACATATCTGAAGGTGACTGAGCCAAATTGTAAGGTCCCACCTTACCCACCATCAGTAAGATAGAGAAGTAGATGTCACATAATCACTAATACTCATTTGCACAAAATCCTAAAGAATTAGTCACTGTAAAATTGTTTCCAACAAAAGGCCCTTTTTATTTTGAAAGCTTTAGATAATACAAGAAACAATTGTCTTAGTCACACTTCAACAAATTATTAAATTCATTTTCACATTCATACCAAAAACTTGCAGACATAGGAAGCTACACCCATTAAATAGTTTATTTAAAATTTATAGTAACATAAAAACACAAGAGTAACTAAGAATTTTAAACTAACAATTTATATGCACAAAAGCTACAGCCATTCAAGATTTTTGACAAACACTTTGCAGATATGCACTCTACACTCATTCAGCCCTTATGACAAACACTTTGCAAGCACGCAATTAAAAGTCATTGAGGCATTTTGTCAAATACTTAGCAACAATGAATTTAAGATTATTCTTCAACATATTTATCTCATAAAAATCATAATTTAAACTGTAAATGTTTCCATCTTAAAACAGGGACTAAATAATCTTAGTTTTTCAGCAAAGACTCAACAACAGGCGCACATAACTCAGAGCAGCAATCTGCCAAATCGCCCAGATTTCCGATCTGGGTTCTGAAAAGTATTTTTTTGGAATGAAATCAGGGGTTCCATGACCATTAGGCACGGATACCCCCTGATGTTGGGCTGAATCGAATTCAAAACGCCCAGAAATGCGATTCTTGAAAACAACAAATTTATAGCCTAACTATTTCATTTATGACTTTTGTCAAACATATGGAATGAAAACTTACAACTACACCTCTACATGAGGAAAAAAAACCCAAAGTTATGCTACTAAGATATGCTCATTGAAATCACACATTTCTAAATCCACCATATGAGTCCTTAAAACATTTTACCATCCACAAACTAATTCATATGATTTGACAAGCTTTTTGAACCAATTGTTACAATTTGACAAACACATGGCAGCCCTGAATGCTACAGCCATTAAGGCTTTCTATCAAAATTCTGATAGTACTATTACAATAACTTTAATAACAAAACATTGAATTATTAATAAGAATATGAAACATAAGCCATAACTGAAATTTATCTCCAACTTACCTCAAGCATTTGATCTTCCAAACTATATTTTAGTTGCCATTATTTTTGCATTTTCTTTTAAGGGTTGATTCTGTAATTCCTCCAAGTATATTTTGGATACATGTCTATTTTCTTACTTCCGATGTAAGCTGCAAGTTAGCACTTATTCATGCATAAATAAATTGATAACATTACTGATTCACAGATTTTGTCAAACACTTTGCAAATTATCCTAAAACCATTTATAAAACATGCATCTATTAATTATTTGAAACAAAACCATAAATCATGAAATACTTACCCAAGTCCTTTGGAATAAATTTATTGCAATTACCTTCAACAATATTTCGCTTTCCTTTTTCAAAAGCTACAATACCAAGATTAGTACCATAAACTACACCAATAATAACTCCAATATTGAGATCTGAACATCCATACATATAGATTAATCTAGTCTTCATTTTTAAACATAAGCCTAAACCAAAATTAGATGCTTACAACAATTTAAATGTCTACTTTTTATTTTATGCTAAAGTTATACTATAATTTTAGTACAATGAAAATTATACCTGAAGAGATATTCAGCTCCAATCGTTGCGAATATGATCCACCTTTGATCCCTTAACCAACTCATTTGAACCATCCGGTTTTCCACCCAACCATATCCAGGGAGAACTCCTCCCCCTGGAACCCCCGAGCTGTAAAAGCTCACAAACAGTACCAAAATACAATAATAGAGAGATAGATGCAAGGAAAACTAAGGAATATAGTTTTCACTTCCTCTAAATACCACTCATGTTCAACCTCAATAGATACTTAGTAGATTCGTAAGAAATTCATATTTGTTTTGGAAGTAAATGGATACTCTCCATATCTCTCCCTCTCACAATATTCCTCAAGTCTCTTCCACTCTTGGCATTACCCCCTCCTCCCCCAAATGAGAATACGTGAGACTCATATATAGGAGGAGCAACAAATTCATGTCATAAAAGAGGATTAATATGCATGCATTGTATTCCTTTTAGAGGAGTGTAACTTATGCCATTAAGGAGAGGTATGCATGCCTTATTTAAGGAGAGTGTAACATATGCATTAAAGTGAGTGTAAGAGGAATATTTTATTACACATATTTAATGAGTGTAGGAATATTTTATGACATATATTTAATGAGTGTAAGAGGAATATGCCATTCCTTGATGAGTGCATAAAAGAGAGTGTAATGTAATATTTAAAATAGAGAGAGTTACATAGAGCCATGAGAGTCATGAAAGAGAGAGGTGTGAAGTGATTGAGGAGATATAATTTCCTTTTAATAATAATATCATAGTCTCATAAAAGATAATAATAATATTAATAATATTGAGGATTAAGTCGAGATTGAACTATTACAATTGATTAATCAAAATTTAAGTGATTTTCCTTCAAGTATACTTGTTTACCCATTGATTGGAGGTGATTTACTATTTTTGGAAAGCCATACTTGAAATGGTAGACATGACTTTCTATTTTTAGAAAGTCACTCCAAAATTGTTAGGAATTAGATTATTAAGGAAATTCATCTACGAGTTGCCCATGAGTGGTATTTTGGATAATAGGGATTCCGCACCCCTATTGTATGCATCTTTGTGCCTTAGTAGATTGAGGACTCCACGCCCTGATCTACTTGAAAGATCCAAGATTCCACACCTTGATCTTTTTAAATATTCAGGACTCTGCGCCCCAAACATTTCATTATAGATTCAAGACTCCACGTCTTTATATTTCATGGATTTAGGACTCCGCACCCTAATCCTTTTATTATATATCCAAGACTCCATGTCTTTATATTTCATGGATTTAGGACTCCGCGCCCTAATTTCCATGGCATCTCATCTACTTTGATTTGAAACTCCGCGCTTCACCTTAAGGTACTGATTGTGAGCTTATACCCATCTGATGGTTCGTTGGTAAGGTCTTCTTCCAAGACCTGCACACATCACAATCTCAATGATCAAATCAATCAAATGAATTTCATAATTAACTTATTCAAATTTTACCAAATATTGTGCATGACTTCCACAGTCATTTTGGTTTTGGAGAAATGACTTTCGCAGTCATTTATAACTTGAGCATCCCTGTTGGTAATGACCAAGTCCCTTGCCACATCATGCTTAGTATGAGATTATGCACATATAATCATACAAATCATGTATCATCCATAAATCATAATTAACCATATGTTCCACATAACCATGATCGTCCATGGATCTGTGTCTCACTTCTAAATCACCATTCACGTCATACACCTATGTCCAAAATAGGATACCAAAAGAAAAAACATCGCTAATATTCTCTTAACCAAAATCAATCCTTGTGCACACAACCATAGATATTATCCTAAGCACACAACAACCAAGTGACCTAAACCAGGTCATAGCATATAAGCATGTACATAAGTCTTTCATACATAATATTATATCATTATATCAAAATCACCATCTCTAAGTGTCATCAAAGCTATCTCACTAAGAAGGGACACTACACAAATCTTCAACTATATTATAATTTTGAGATGCTTGGGCTCGAAGATTGAATGTCGATTTATGGATGACTCCCTTCGATGGCTTTATTGTTAACTTTGGAATAGAAATTGGCAGAATTGATTCAGTAGATGGATTCGTGGTCGAGGTAGTAGGTTGATCAGTAGCCTGAATACCATAATATTTATTTCGCATAGACACCAAAAAATCAGTTTTTGGCTTTGTGACAGATAGCATAAGCACTTGGGAACTAGAATCGGGATCCATAGAAACCATATTTGTGTCTGGATTCAGAAATGGATCTATCAACACAGTAGATGCAGTCAAGGTCTTAAGAAATTTTGAGACTTCTGTGCGGTGAGGAAAGTCTCGAACAAAGTGCTCCTCATTACATATTATGCAAGGGTAATGAGGTTTCCGATTGTTTCCAGTTTGTTGATTAGATGATCGTTCTTGCGAGGTTGAATTTTGATTTTTCTTCGCTTTCCCCTTTTTCTTACTTTCGGGTTGCTTGTCACTTTTTCCTTTGTTAGATGACATGGCATGAATTTTGGAAGAAGGTGAAGGATAAAATGCAGTATATTTGTGTGTGCTTGTAGTACCAATCATACTATCACTGGCATGAGAGTCCTTGGATGGAGGAGGAACAGTAAAATTAGATCGCGGTGCATTTGGAATTTTCTCATTGAGCATGCCTAACTGAGTGTAAATCAAATCTAATTACTGGGCACGAGAAATGACCTGCTCGTTAGTGATGACTCCACCTTTAGCTACATCCTTGATGATAGATGGCAGCAAGGAATTAATAAACCACTTAGCGAGGAGCTAATCAAGAACAAATGTTTTGACCATTCTACGATGACGACGTCACTCATGCATATGATTAGAAATGTGAGTAGTAGTAGTCTGTTTAAAATTGGTTAGGATTTTCGTTCCAGTTTCATATCGTATGGGTAACTGGAAGTGGATTAAAAAGGTAGTAGCCAAGGTAGTGAAATTATCAAATGAAGCTTGTGGTAGTTCAATGTACTACTTCACAGCCAGACCAGTGAGCGTACGCTAGAAAAGACGTAGTCAAACGGAGTCATCATTTAAGGAGTTGGATGAACACCACAAATGATAAGTCATAACATCCGTTGACGGGTCTTCTCCAAGGTTTCCATTGAATTTAGGAATGTCGGAGGGTAATTTATGTGGTATCACCGACCACCAAGGAGAATAGCTTATGGGGTCATTGGTAATCTGGTTTAAATCAAGTAATTCTAAAGTTGCGACAAAGGGAAACTGTCGATTTAAGTTGGGTTGAGCATAACTAAGGTATGATGGAATTTCTTGAGAAACAGACCTTTGAGCACCAACATATGGTATTTGTTGTTGGTAACTGAGATACGGTTTGTTTTTATGACCAAACGCTTGAGAGATTTGTTGACCAAAACTTGAATAAGTTATTTGTTGTTGGAATTTTTGTTGTGGAATTTGGGCTTATGGATGCCGAGACTACCCACCAATATTATAGCCCAAACCAGAATAGCTTGGACCTGATTTTGAATAGCTAAGACGTGGTTGTGCCTGTGACATCCCATAAAAGGGTAATCCACCTTATGAATGAAATATTCAAGATGCAAGTTGTTGTTGTAAACCAGGCGAAAGAGTTGGAGTCTGAGGACCCAAAACTTGAGGGTAATGGGTTGAAGGACCCACTTGAGGCAGTTGAGGTACAAAAATTTGATCCTATAACAAGGGTAATGAAGTATTAACAAGTGGAGTAGATGTGGGTGCAACAAGTTGAACCAGTTGATATGAATGCACAACGGTTTGTGGTTGAACGGGCAAGATAGGTTGCCACTGAGAAACAGTCATTCCAACATTTGGGTGACCATAAAACGGTATATTAATATCAAAATGGGTGACCATAGGTTGCCCCCAGCATGAGAAGTATAATAAAATGGAATATTTTGTTCTCCAAATGGTGGGAGTCCAGTTGAGATTGTACTGGATGGAATATACCGAGATAGACCAACTTGATGTTGCACTGAATGTGCATCAAGGATCAAGTCATTCAGTACTCATTAGAGATGTACCAAATAGAATACCAGAAGATGAAATGGGTGAATTCCATGGATTGGAGGATGCACCAGAGTATGTTCCAATTAATGATTGGTAACTCGGTGGGACGGAAGGACCACCATGTAGATGTGACTCTGGTGACGTGGTAAACATTGACAGAGTAGCAAGATGTTGTCGCAACTGTAACAGACGGTACAATAGGAGATGTTGACTCATCCATGGTCATACGACCCAATGTATACCCTATAGTATCTACGGGAACTCGAATTGAAATAAGATAAAAAAAAGAAGTGTAAGTCAACCGAGGAATAGTCTTGTAAAGATAAAGCCCTAGTCCAAAATGGGTTGGAGTTGAAGGGCGTGTTTTTTGTTGGGGTTCTTCCTTAATCGAAATCAAACCAGGTGGAAGGATTTCGCCGTCAGGCCCAAGATATATTTCAGGTGGTTGACTGCACGATATGGGAGACTCAATGGCCACGATCGATTGTGGAGTGACAGATTTAGGAACAACTTCCGATTGTTCGACTTCGGGATCTAGATGTTCTAGTAAAAGAATGATGGGATCTGGATCAAATTACAGTTAAACAACGTCAGGTTCGGGAGGTATGGTCTCACTAATTGGATGGATCGTGTCCGCAGGTAGCTATGAGGACTCTGTTTCGACGACAGTGGATGAACCAAGATGTATAGAAACAACTCAATACGACTCTAGTATATGTGATGAAGATGACGCACCAGAGGTACTGATGGTACTGGTTTTGGTAGAATGAAGTCGCCTTCACCGACTAGAAATGTCCTCTAGTGGTAAAGGTGGTTTAAGTGCTATTCTACGCAAACAACGGGGAAAGTGATGTTATTCTTCCATGATGACTGATTCATTTTATTACAAAAACAAATAAACAAAATAAAAGGGTAATAATAGGCAAAAGGTTTACCAAGTAATTTTGAACTACAGAATACCTCCTGGAGAACCAAGAAGTAGTGGTAGGAAATCTCCCCGAATGTTGTGTTCGGTGTATCACAGGTTACAAGGCAGACAACTCGGTTACCTATGGATGGTAATTAACCTAAATTTTTCCTCCCAAATATACTCGAAGGTACGTGGATGCCCAAGTCTGTATTGGCGTTGTCTAATGTGAAACCGCATAGTGAGAGAACCCCCTTATACTTTTCGTACTAGAACACCGCCCTATATACCCGAAGGTACATGGAAGAGCTCTAATATACTTACGTACGTGGAGTGGGATTTCACACTTAGAATGTATAGCAAACAAGTTAGCGACAATTGTTATGTTTAACGACATCGGAACACGTCTCTAGCCTAGACCTTCTAAGTGTTATTGTTAATGTTACAATGCTTTCTTAGGTTGATTTAGGTTAATTTTATGTTGATCTTGTTTAAAAGTTTATTTTTGAGGTTCACCGTGTGATGTAATGGGAATTCCTAAAATGAAAACTAAATGATAAGCAAACTTTTCAATTTAGCTTTTTCAATGAAAATCCTAGCCACTAAGGGGAAAGAACAATCAGATTTTGATCATATAACAAAGAGGACAAACTAAATGTAGATTTCCCTAACTTGTTCATATGCAACACACACAATTCTCTAAATGCACATGCATGTTTTTCTTTTTAGCTCCCTTTAATGTGAATGAGAGAAAGGAAACTACAAATCAATCAAACAAATGTTTTCTTTTGGGAAACGAGGAATGAAACAACAATTTCCCTTTTGAAAATAGAATTGATCTAATGCAAAAATTAACTATTTGAATTTGATTTGTAGATGATAAAGAAAACAGCTAATGAAACATTGAACAAAATAATTTTCAAAGGAGGAAGAACAGGAAAGTTTACTGGTCTCTACGAGCAATCAGACATTTGAGAATACAGCAAACAATTGGCTAAAAGTGAAAAAAAAGACAAAATTTGAATGGAATTTAGTTGGCTAAGGGGGAAACACGGCCTCTAAGGGGAGACAATGTGTTGCAGTGCACCCCTGAATGGAACACAGTGCATTGTACCCTAACCAATAGTGCGTTGGGCGCAGCTAGGTTTGAAAAACAAGCAACTAAACACACTTCTAATGCAAATTTTTCATTCAAATGACTGATAAAAGAAAGTAGATGCTACTGATGATGGTAAACATAGGAAAAAACACCAAGAATGATGGGATTTTTCTCCATTGGAGTCGCCAATTTGTTATACATAATTTTAATCTATGGATAAACTAAATTCCCTGAGTGTGGTGTTCCTTCACTCAGAACAACAGAAGAAAGACAACTACTATTTTCTCTAGGATAAATAGATATACAGAAAGGGAAAGAAGCCTACGTATGATACTTTCTCTCTCCTTCTCCGTTTTTCGTTTTTGGCGTCGCTCTCAATCCAACACAAGCTGCTAGATCAATTCCTGCAATCAAAGGCATAGAACTGAAAACAACGTACAAATATACAAATATCTACTTATCTTAATCAAATTAAACCGATTAGATATGAGAATACATACATCATCAAGAATACATTTCACAATATATAAACATTTGTATGAGAGAATGAACAGGTGTATTTATTAAGAAAGTAGGAAGAGAATATTACAACCAATAGATCGATTTTTCGTCAACCTGCTCCAACTTCGTTCCAGCCTCATCACATCCAGCATCATCTCAGCAGCATATCAGTACTTCCAAACTCTTATCAAGTGAGAATCCAACAGCATAACTTTGCACAAAATTCTTCCTCCCTAGCACTTAGATGAGTGCTCAATTTATAGGGAAACTGAAGGTAGTTTCTCATTGAATGGAATTGAATAGCTTTCTAATAATATGTGAGACATGTTTCCAAGTTCAAACGTGGTGGATGGACACTTCTATTCGAAGTATGACACCTATGGACTCTTCTAGAAGGCACTAGCCATGTGGATATTCCCAGAACAACGATGATTTCACTCTCAGGAGACCAATGCACCCTTGAGTGTCTGGAAGTGCACTGCAATGCACCCTTGAATGGAGGTATTTGCACTGCAACGCAGTTAGTCCCTTGTAGAAGAGTGTTGGTGAGTCAGAGGGTCATACAATATATACTTCAAACCTTGGAAATCTCACAATTGAAGCCATAAATGGAATTTCTTCACTTATGGCATATAGCAACTGAAATTAAGGGGATGATAGACCCTATTCATTGGTCCTAGGGGATGATGCCCAATTTGACCAGGTCTTGGGGAATGATGCCCAAATTGACCTATAACAATAAGTTACATGCATGGCGGCCATTTCACTTCTATGTGGGCAGTTGTCTGGACATGGTGGGGGCACATAGATCTTATAGTTTCTCAAGTGCATGTGCTAAGGATGCGTGCGAAAACAGTAAAAGAAGAAGCAACAGTGGAGGGTCGCAGAAGAAATTGGAAAAGAAGCTCTCAGGTGGAGAAATGAGAGCCCTCATCTCAGCAGCCGAAGAGAGCAGGCAAGAAGCTCCAGGCCCAGCATAACATGTATGTTGCACATGCATATGTGAGATATATTTCGAAGCAAGTTAGAAGAGTTATTTTTGGGTGGGAAGCGGACCTCACCCACCAAGCTAAGGAAGAAGATCAGATAATGGATTGCGAACTTATGGTTCTGGACCTAAGAAATTCTCATGGCCAGGTCACCCAATACAAACAGATCATACACCTCTATTGGATGATGAAAAATCTGGTGGCCAAGGCCATCATGCACACTTTTGATTACATGCAGATCGATCCAACTTTGCAGGAAATTCAAAAGGACTTCCAACTGCTCCAGTTCCAGGTCCAACACCAGAATGTTCGTTTGGGCATAATTGAGCAACACCTTAGGTGACCCCTTTTTTCTGAAATTCCAGGGTCTATTGCAAAAGACTATGCACCTATTGTGTCCTCTCAGGACTATTTTATGTTAATGGCTATGCCAATTTTCAATTTCAATTTTTGATTAAGTTTTAATGATGTTCATAGTGATAATTAGGAGGCAGAACTCATTATGGTTTTCAAACAGTAATGCCTATTTGGCCGAATTTGATAGACTTGAAACCTTTTGATTTTGGTTGGCTTATAATGCCTTCTGATGCCCAACAGACCTTGTTTCCCAATGGGCGGGTTGAGGCCACAGAAGTTCTATCTTGATGTAAGCTAGTCTTTTTATGAATGAATGAGAGGTCTTACTCAGCTTACAAAAAAAAAAAAAATTTGGAAGAAGGTGAAACAAATGGGTGGACCACCAAATCAATTCAAATACTTGCGTTGGGATACCAATAGACAATGAGAGGCATGTATTCATCAGTGTTTTTGAAAATAAAACCAGCTAATTGAATAGTGGAGAGACTTGATTCAAAAATGGCCCTGCAAAGAAAGACAAACGCATAAAGGAAGAGACATAGAAGAGACGTTGACTTGAGATAGAGGAGCAGAGATGAGTACATAACAAGGACAAAGAGAATGAAGAATTCAGAATTAGAGACCAGGTAATCCAACAAAATAAAACTTTCATATATCAGGGGATTGTTGCCTCCTTCCAGGTAGCCTGAAAAAGAATAGGTTTGATCCTGTAAGAAGAGGGAGTAGATTCTCCCAACAAGTTGTAGCTTGAAAAAGAAAAGAGAGGTTGATAAATCATATAGATAGAGGCTGAAAAAAATTGATGTAAAAGGTGGAGTGGGCGCTTACCTTTACATCATAACAAAAAATTGTGGTTTTAACGTTTTGGGTTTCCATTTATATTTTGGTGTCAGCATGTGTTGCATGTGTTATTTGTGTGTTCGATTTTGAATTCATGGTTAACTGTTGAACACCTATATAAATTTCCAACAAAAATCACCCCCTTCTCAATAATTGCCTAGTTTCCAACAAAAAATGTCTCTACATGGAAAACCTTATTGAATGGTTGAGGAAGTAGTTGGATCAAAATTATGATCACTTAGTGTTTGGTTGAGATAAATTTTCAACTAGTTATGACTATATGATCCAGGTGGATATTGGTGGCCACCCGCCTATTCCACTTGGGGCCCCACCATTGTTTCTTTCAGTTTTTCAGTTTCCCTAATTATAGCACAGTTTACTATTTTTGGCAAATTTTCGGGTCTTGAACTTCCGGAGCCGTTTTGAGGCCCTAAACGACGTTTTTTGGGCATCAAACCTCCCGACGAATATGAGTCTGTTTTGAAATTTATATTCATGGTCATCAGTTCTAATCCTTGGATATGTCTTTCTAACGATGTATCATGTGTGTGAAACGGAGATAATATGCTAAAGTTACGACCCCGAGAAATTGATGTACCAATCTACTCCAACGGGGCCCATATTCTGGTGTTTCATTTCCTAGGGTTAGGCTTTTGGATGTTTAGGGTTTTCCATTGTTTCTCAATCATATATAGGCCTTCTAGCCTCATTGTAACACAAATTTCAGAAGCCTGTAGCCACCACATCTCTTCTTAGAGATAAGCTACCAGTGCCCTAGCTAGTTTATTTCCATTTTGTCTGTAAACAAATTTTAGTTCTTTGATATGAATGAAATGAAGTGTTATTTCTGCTGCATTTTTATATTTATGGTTCTATGTGTATTATGTTGCGTTCTTGCATAAATCCATATCAATGGTATTAGAGAATTCTTCTCTTTCTTGATCCTTCTTTGAATGTCCCCAACGAGGTCGAGATATAAGGAGTTAGGGCTCGATCTTGTTGAACCTTTGCAAGATCAGCCTCACAAACCCCGATGGCCGCCCATGGGGGAAGAAAATAAAGATGAGGGAGTAGGAGATCCTATCAAAATACTGCTCAAGGAGGCCCTCAAAAACAAAGGAATGTGATGATAGATATTTTTTCCCAAATCCTTCAACGACTACCCACTGGCGGCACATCTACAGCCAGTAGCCACTCTAGAGGCACAACTCCTTTTAAGGTACAAGTAAACTTTGACATTCCCATATTTGAGGGCCAAATAGATGCAAATGTCTTAGATAGATGGTTGAATATATTAGAAGGATATTTATCAATTCGTGACTTTTTCGATCGGGAGAAGTTCATTTTTTCACTCCTCAAAGCTACCCCCCATGTCAAGGATTGGTGGGAAACCTACTATGAGAAAAAGGACGAGGGGGGACCATCTTTGTTCTCGGTTGTACCCACTTGGAATTATTTTTGAGATGCCATCAAGAAACAATACTATCTCGTGGGGAGCTATGAGAACAAGTACATACAATGGACTACGTTGCGGCAACAAAAGGATCAAGATGTGCATGAGTTGTGAATTTGTTCCATACCCTGCGCACAAAGTTGGGTATCAAAGATTCGAAGAAACATTTGGTGCTAAAGTACTACAATTGTCTTCATAGATACATTCAGGAGGAAATGGAGTTCCTCAACATAACCTCGCTTGGTACAACATACCGGTATGCTGCCAAGATTGAGCATAAATTCAAACAGAAGAAGCGAGAATTTGGATCTGCGAATCAAAATCAAGTGAAAGGTGCTACCAAACTGCAGAACAAAGGATAAAGCCAAGGCATGGCGGCCCAAGTTAACCTACTAAATCTGCAAGCAAAGAACAACCCCACGAAGCCGAAGAAGGACACGGGAAAGTGGTGTGATTTCCATGAGAGCTCCACTCACAACACAAGTGAGTGTCGGGCCAAGCAGTCACTGGTGGCCAAGATGAGGCTTTTGAATCGGATGCATGCTCTGACTCTGAATCAGAACCCGAAAAGGGGAATGAAAAAGGGAAGCATATTGGAGTCCAATGCCACTGTTTCCACTGCAAATATTCAGAGGAGGAGGAGCCTCTCTTCCACTCTTAGATGTGGGTAAAGGGTTCCCTGCTACAGTTCATTGTCGACAGTGGGAGCCAAAAGAGCCTCATTTTAGCAGAGGTCCGGAAGCGTTTGGACTTGCCAACCATAGCACACCCACATTTGTACACCATCGGGTGGCTTCACCAAGAACGATATCTTCGCGTCAGCCAGCAATGCCGCATTCCCTACAGCATCAAGCCCTTCACAGATGAGGTATTATGCGACATTGCTCCTCTTGATGTTTGTGATGTATTATTAGGCCAACCATACTTGTGGAAGCGACATGCTATGTATGAGTGCCAGTATTGTTACTTTGGGCAATAAGTTGTACAGGATACCAAAGGTACCACCGTCTGTGGCTATCTCTTTGGTTACTGCAAAACAATGCAGTAAGCTCATTTCCAAAATCAAGAATTTTATTTTCTTGATGATCCGTGGAGGAGTACAGGGACATATTCACCTCACCCACAAGGGTGCCTCTACATTCTTAGGCCAAGCACCCCATCAATTTGACCCCAGGTGCGTCGCTGCCCAATGGATCGATCTATCGATGCTTTGTTTTGGAGAACGATGAAATCAAGAGGCCGATTTAGGAGCTAATGCAGAAAGGTCACGTCCAGTTGAGTTCATCGCCTTGTGGGAAACCAATCGTGTTGGTGTAGAAGAAGGATGGGACTTGGAGACCTGTATTGACCATCGAGCGTTGAAAAATATTACTATTTGGAATAGGTACCCAATCCCACGGATTGATGACCTTCTGGATCAACTCAAAGGGGAACAATATTTCAGCAATATGGACTTGAAGTTTGGGTATCACCAGGTACCAATCAAACCCTCTAATGTGTGGAAGACTGCCTTCAAAGCTAGGAGGGCCTTTTCGAATGGTTGGTCATGCCTTTTCGGTTGACGAATGCTCCCACAACCTTCATGAGGCTGATGGATGACATCTTGCAGCCATTCATCAACTCATTTTTAGTAGTGTACTTGGATTATATCCTAATCTTTAGCCAGACTTGGGAAGAGCACCTCAACCACATATGACAAGTCCTCCAAACACTGCGGCAACACAAGTTGTGTGCCAATTTCGAGAAGTGAACTTTTGGCATGACCCAGGTTCAGTATCTGGGATACATTATTGATGAACGGGGAGTACATGTGGATCCAACCAAGATCCAAGTAATTCGGGATTGGCCGGCCCCAACCACTCTAACAGAGCTTTGCATATTTCTGGGTCTTGCTAATTTCTACCGCAGGTTCGTGTTGGGATTATCTCATATCACTTGGCCCTTGAGTCAAGTCATCAAGGGAGGAGCGAAAGAAAAATTCTTTTGGTCAGAATCTCAACAGAAGGGGGTTGTAGAATTGAAACATCGGCTCTGCTCTGCCCCAGTGCTCACTTTACTAGACTTGCAACAACCATTTGAGATCGAGACAAATGCCTCTAACTATGCTATTGGGGTAGTTATTACTTAACAGGGGCATCCAGTGGCATATCACAGTGAGACACTATCTGACACAGTCCGCAAGTATCCCACTTATGACAAAGGAATGTATTACATTGTGCAGGCATGCCGCCAATGGAAGAATTACATTTTGGGGAAGGAAACGATCATCCACACAGACCACCGACCCCTGCAGTTCATACAGACACAAGGGAAGTTGCAGAACGATCGCCATTAGAAGTGGTCCACATATCTGCAACAATTTCATTTGAACATCAAGTATCAGAAAGGAAACACCAATAATGTTGCATATTTCCTCATCCGACCACCGATTGTGGCACTAAACACCATTCTCAACTCTTGTGGGCACGAGAATTTTGATTGGCCACTTCTCTACAAGAGCGATCCAGAATTCAGCCACACATACAAGACACTCTTGGAGGGTATGCAAGTTCCAAATTTTCACCTACAGGATAAACTGCTATGTCACCTGGGACACATTTGTGTTCCTTCAAGCGAGCATGCCAAGATGATTTGGGAAGCACACTACAGTCGATTCGTTGGGCATTTTGAGGTCGAGAAAATAGTGGCAGTATTGCAGAAGTATTTCTATTGGCCGAAACTTCGACAGGATGTTGGGAAGTACATCAGATCCTACACTGCTTGCCTTCAAGCGAGCATGCCAAGATGATTTGGGAAGCACACTACAGTCGAGTCGCTGGGCATTTTGAGGTCGAGAAAATAGTGGCAGTATTGCAGAAGTATTTCTATTGGCCGAAACTTCGACAGGATGTTGGGAAGTACATCAGATCTTACACTGCTTGCTCCATTGCCAAACCGACCATCAAGAAGTAAGGCCTCTATACTCTGCTACCTACCCCTAGTTGACCTTGGGAATCCATCTCCATGGATTACATGTCAGGCCTTCCTTCTACTAAGCATGGAAATGACTAAGTTTTCGAGATCGCCGACAGATTCTCGAAGATGGCCATTATGTCAGCCGGAAAGAAGAATATCATGGCAGAAGCCACTGCTACACTCTTCTTTGAACGAGTGTGGGTGCACTTTGGGATCCCACAGTCTATCATCTAAGATCGGGACAGCAGGTTCCTCAGCACATTTTGGTCCAGCCTCTGGTCAATGTTGGACACGAATCTCACCAAGTCCACCGCTTTCCATCCCCAACTGATGGCTAGACAAAGGTCTTCAACAGGATGAATGTACACATTCTGCGCATGTACAATTCAAAGTATCCACGCACAAAGGATGAGAGCCTTCCCTATGTAAAATACAGCTATAACCGGGCTCTCCAGAGCTCAACCGGCCACAACCCCTTTCAAGTGGGCATGGGGTTCCATCCACTATGTCCCATTGACGTAGCCATGCCATTTGTGGCTGCTCAGGTCGATTCGGCTCATGTCCAGTCTGAAGCTGACAAAGAGAACAACTTGATTGAGCACATTCAGCACATCCGCTAGCAGGTTCATGACATATTGGACATAGCCAATGCTAAGTACAAGCAAAGACATGATCAACATTGGATACCATGTCACTTCTAGGTGGGTGACAAAGTGTGGCTACATTTGCAGAAGGAGTGCCTCACTGGAACCCAGCATAAGCTTCGCCCACTTCAATATGGGTCGTACACCATCACCAAGGTTGTAGGGAACAATGCCTTCAAGCTCAGTATTCCACCATTCCTTGGTCTGCACCCAATATTCAATGCGGATCGCCTTCGGCCCTATTTCCCTCCTCTACTAGACACCTCTGACATTGCAGAACAACTCACACCAACAGAGTTAAATGCAAATTACATGGAACACGCCACCACAGATTGTATCATGGACATGAAAATCAAGAACACTCACCCGCAGAATATCCAACTGTATCGGGTTGTCAAAGTTGGCCAACTACTGTTGGAAATATTGAGAGGGGGGTGAATCAGTATTTATTTTCAATTGTTATTTTTACCAGTTAGATCACTTATATTTAGAACACAAAATGAACAATAATAATAAATTCTTTTATTATTTTCTTCTTTACAATAAATTAAGTACAATATATGTAGGGCTCCAACCCTAGATGAAGACACCAATCTTCAATCTCCCAGGCTCAAACCTGTATTTTCCAAGCACCGACTTGGACTTCCAAGGCTCCAACATTTTCAATTCTGAGGCACCAACCTCAAGGGCTCCATCCCTATATCTGGTACAGGCTCCAACCTGGTCACTTGAGGACTCCTATCCTCTAGGCTCCAACCCTATCTTCCAAGGCACCAACCTTGTCAATTCTGAGGCACCAACCTCAAAGCTTCATTCCGTCAAGATATATTTGGTTATACTTATGGCTCCCAATGTCTTTTTCAACGAGCCCTATCAATCTTCACTTAGTCTTCATTGTAGTCTACACATCATGTCATCAATGACAACCTTTTCTTCGTAGAAGGTGTCACCGATGCTCTTCATTATACCCAAACAATTTATCCAAGTTACCTCATGATGTCTTCATCAATGCATCATCGTCTTCAACATTATCTCCATAATATCTTCAATATGTCTTCAAGTTACTCCAAGATGTCCTTCAAGAGTGTCTTCATAAGATGCTCCAAGAGTGATGTTAATATATCTCCATATCAACCTTCAAGGGGTCTTCAATTGCTTCAAAGACTTCTAATACTACTTCAAAAACATCATTCAAATATCTTCAATAATAAATTGCTCCACGAACTTCTCAAGAGACCACTCTTCAAAGCTACCAAAAATACTGTCAAGAATTCCAAGGCTCTTGAAAAATTGATGCTAATGATGTGCCACAACTCAAAGTTTATTTAGATGCTATAGCCACTCACAAGTCCGAGTTAATGTACTTCCTCAGTTCATTGTGCTACTAATCTGAGCCTTGTTTGTGATCACAATTTCGATGCAGAAGTGTTAAGCCTTAACAGGTCAGCAAACCAAGCTTTAAGTTCTTTGTTCAATCCTCCAAGTCTGCTCCTTGGTCTGAAATAATATAGAAGACTATCACCACCACAGATGTATTACCACCGAGCTAGTTGTTCGATCTTAACACAGATAGCACTATAATCTAGACTGAGTTTCCTATCAAGCTTGCACTTAGGACAACCACAGGTCCGGCTTGAAATATTGTCACTGTTTGAGGTGGTTGTCCAAGGTAACTAGTAGTTTGAGTCCTCCAGCAGTCTGAGCTATAGGAGATATCAATCCAGTCTTCAAGAAATCTGAGCCTTCTACACACAGGACCGAGTTGCAATCTCCTCAGATAATTGTTACAGCAAGTCCGGGCTCTTTAAATACTTGAAGACAAAAGTCTGTTGTAACGTAGTCTCCCCACCAATCTGCAATACAACAAAGGTATTCCTCCACTGAACCGAGCTCTTTTATCGCTGGTCTGAGGCTTTAACACAGGTCCGAGGCTTGTTTTGAAGCTACTCCATAGGACTACAATTCCGAGCTGCTGTAGTGGTTGTCAACTGTTGGTCCGAAGATTTCAGAGAGGTCTCCACTCCTTGTCTGAGCTTCCAAAGCTGGTGACTATCCACACTTTAATGCATTCACAATTTTTTGTTGTTGTGAGCTTTCCAAGAAGACAATTTTTTCCACAATTCAGTGATCCAAGCTATGTATTTTTAGCTTTGAATGTCAACCCAATCAAGAAATTCTCCCCAAACTATAATATTTTTCTTCTCCTCGACCTCCTGTAACTTTTGTGTTTTTTCACCGAAATTTTATAGCTAGAATGAGGTGTTGAACATCATATATATACAGGTTTTCGATTGGAATGAGGGGACGTGACTCTTTGGAGGGAGGCCGACATGTGTCCTTGAGCATAGGTCGGCTCATTGTCAGAGTTAATTTCCTTAACTTAAAAAATCAATATCTCCCAAACTATTTGGAGTTTCGGGCCAAGTTATAGCTCATTGGAAAGGCAAAATTATGCTCTAAAATATGGCATAAGTGTCAAATTGAGAGGTTGCCTCTAAGATAGTAAAAAACATTTTTTAATGTGACTAGTCATTCATTAGTGCAGAATTTGAGGTAGGCAGATAAGCTTCTCTTGTTAGACTTCTTCATTGTTTAACACCTTCATCATAGGATCATGGTAGGACATCAGCAATGAGTGTATTACATAGTGGCACAGTGATATGTTATAGGTAGTATCATTAGGAAGTTCTCTTTCAATCATCAATCACGTCATCACTTAGTCTTCCAATCTTCATCAAACACCGTCATTAAGTGTGGTCATATAAGAGTATAACATCATAACAAGTATGGCTTCATTAAGTATAGTTCTACACGTTATGGGCTTGTACTTAGGGACTAGATCACCAATCAGACACTTGGCAACTTCTTAGGGCAAGACATCATCATTTGGAATCAGGGATCTCAAGAATATTGACATCCCAGTCAAAGCCATATTGACATCAATGACAACCTTGATTAACAATCTCCCCCTTTGTCATTGATGGCAATATTCTTGCCCTTCTAATTTCTCTCCCCATTTGACATCAATGGCAAACGGGGTGCCCAAATACTCCCTTTGTCAAGTTGCTTCTTTTCTTCATGAATTGTAGTCCTTCATAGGTATGTTACTCCCCCTGCCATGGTGCTCTTTCTTCTGGAAATATGTTCCATGATAGATGTGTTTGTATTTCTTCATGTGATGTACCATCTCCCCTTGTCTGCACAAATTCCTTTAGCTCATGAAGGATTTCTCACCTTGTGTGATCAAGTAGAAGGCATCATCATAATATCATGTTTTTCTTCAATGGAGTTACTTATGAGAGATGATTTATCAAGATTGTCCATGTGTAACTCATCAAGGATTTCATAGGGCCCACTCACGGATCACTTTCTGCAAGAATACCCAAGAATCACAAACTCCCCCTAATGATATGCATAGTCTTCTTCTTGGCAGAAATTCATCATTAAACCTTGTAATATCATATCTTCCAATGATGTCTTCATCAAATCAACAACATGTGTTGTTGGTTGGAGTGTTCAAGAGACTTTCAGATCCAATTTGCTTCCTTTTCCACACTTGTGTAACTTTCTTCTCTGCATGGTTCTAGCTTGTGTAGGGGCCCAAGTCAAGTTACAATCATGTGCCATATGTCCAATGTTATGGCAATTGAAGCACTCTATCTTGTTCATGAATAAGAAATCATGACTTCTTATTGCAAAATTGCTTCGATGAGATTGACGGGGACCATTATATTTGTCTTTGTGATATGCCCTACAATCTTTTGCCACGTGCCCAAAGTTTGTACAAGAATAGCAATATCCAAGAAATATAATTTGGTACCTGGGAGATGAAGATTTCCTTGAAGTACTCTTGAAGTCTTTTTGCCTTGGGATTCTTTGATGATATTCATTGCCTTTTGTATTCATGACACCATCTGCAAGTCATCTTGGAATAGAATTTCTTCTGTTGTTGTCTTGATTCTTCTCCTTGCCCTTGTTGGAACTGGGAGCATCAACATTTTTTTCTAGGTTCCTCACATCTTTGTTGTTTGAAGCATTATCATTCTTGCTTGAGGATTCACCTACATAGCCAAGACCTGATTTATCAAGGGGAGACCTTTGTTGACTTAGGATGTCATCTAGGGTTTGAGAGCTTTTCAAGTTTTTATTCAGCAATTCAACTTCCTTTTCAAGAAAGACAATTTCTCCTTTCAACTTTTCACAATCTTCATCTTTCATAAGTAGTTTCTTCTTCATTTCTTCCATCATCCTTGTTGCTTCATGTGCTTCAATTTTAAGGGAGATGATATTTGATTTCATTATGAAGACTTATTCATTCTCCTTTGCTAGACTTCTCTCCATTTCTTCTTTTATTCTTGTAGCTTCATATGTTTCGGCCTTGAGAAGATTTATTTCTTATTTTAGTTTCAAGATTTCTTCATCCTTTTCATCTAGTTGGCATATCATGGTGTTTCTCTCCTTTTCTGCTTCATTAACTTGTCCTTCTATGACTGCCAAAGTTTCCATCACCTTCTCAGCTCCTTGCGCTTGTTTCCTTGCTTCTTCTAGTTGAGATCTAAGAGAGGAGACCTCTTCCTTGTCTTGACCAATCTCTGCTTCAAGATTGTTCAAGCTCTGAAGTCTTTGTTCAAGGTGGCTTGAAAAATTTTCTTCCCTTTTCTTTGTGTTATCCAATTTATTTGTCATAGATATGATTTCTTCATGATGCTTTCTTTTATTTTGATGAAATTCCTCTTTAAGTTTGGAGAGATCCTCATCTCTTTCTTGTACTTGAAGCTTGACAAAGTCAACTTCCTTCCTTGTCTTGTCTTGCTTACCATCTTGCACTTTCTTCTTAAGTTCCTCATTTTCCTTTTTCAAATTGTTGATCTCTTCCATGGAAGCCATAAGCTTATTCAGAAGATCTTCTTCAAATTCTTCTTTAGCCTTGTTGTCATCTCTTTTATCTTTAGCTTCCTTGATAAATTCTAGACTTATTTCTTGTTTACCATCATCTTCTTGACTAGAGATAAGTGTCAATGCTCCTTTTGAGTGAAGATCATGAAGTTTGTCCCATATGACTTTTGCTGACAAACATTTTTCAAAATTGGCCTTCACTGAATTTGGTAAACCATTCAAAATTGCCTTCATTGCTCTTGTATTGTACTCCTTGGATTCTTCGTCCATCGTGTCATTAGTAATCACTGATTTCAAAACTTCAATTCCTTGAGTCTTCAAGAAATTCCTCATTCTTTCCACCCATATATCAAAGTTTCCATTGAACAATGGAGCCTTCGCAAATTGATTTACTTCAATTTCCATGGTTGAGGAAGACATGTCTTTAGGAGGACTGGAGACTTTCTTTCTTGGTTTTGCCATTTGTGTTCTAATGATCAACCTTCAAGTTGTTAGGCTTTGAGTGAAGGTACTAGCTCTGAAACCAATTGTTGGAAATACTGAGAGGGGGTTGAATCAGTATTTTTTTTCAATTTTTATTTTTACCAGTTAGATCACTTATATTTAGAACACAAAATGAACAAAATAATAAATTCTTTTATTATTTTCTTCTTTACAATAAATCAAGTACAATATATGTAAGGCTCCAACCCTAAATGAAGACACCAATCTTCAATATCCTAGGCTCCAACCTGTATTTTCCAAGCACCGACTTGGACTTCCAAGGCTCCAACCTTGTCAATTCTGAGGCACCAACCTCAAGGGCTCCAAACCTATATCTGGTACAGGCTCCAACCTAGTCTCTTGAGGACTCCTATCCTCTAAGGCTCCAACCCTATCTTCCAAGGCACCAACCTTGTCAATTCTGAGGCACCAACCTCAAAGCTTCATTTCGTCAAGATATATTTGGCTCCCAATGTCTTCTTCAACGAGCCCTGTCAATCTTCACTTAGTGTTCATTGTAGTCTACACATCACGTCTTCAATGACAACCTTTTCTTCGTAGAAGGTGTCACCACTGCTCTTCATTGTACCCAAACCATTTCTCCAAGTTACCTCATGATGGTTTCATCAATGCATCATCATCTTCAACATTATCTCCATAATATCTTCAATATGTCTTCAAGTTACTCCAAGATGTCCTTCAAGAGTGTCTTCATAAGATGCTCCAAGAGTGATGTTAATAGATCTCCATATCAACCTTCAAGGGGTCTTCAATTGCTTCAAAGACTTCTAATACTACTTCAAAAACATCATTCAAATATCTTCAATAATAAACTGCTCCATGAACTTCTCACGAGACTACTCTTCAAAGCTACCAAAAATACTGTCAAGAATTCCAAGGCTCTTGAAAAATTGATGCTAATGATGTGCCACAACTCAAAGTTTATTTAGATGCTACAGCCACTCACAAGTCTGAGTTAATGTACTTCCTCAGTTCATTGTGCTACTAATCTGAGCCTTGTTTGTGATCATAGGTTCGATGCACAAGTGTTAAGCCTTAACAGGTCAACAAACCGAGCTTTAAGTTCTTTGTTCAATCCTCCAAGTATGCTCCTTGGTCTGAAATAATATAGAAGACTGTCACCACCATAGATGCATTACTACCGAGCTAGTTGTTCGATCTTAACACGGATAGCACTGTAATCTAGATTGAGTTTCCTATCAAGCTTGCACTTAGGACAACCACGAGTCCGGCTTGAAATACTGTCACTGTTTGAGGTGGTTTTCCAAGGTAACTAGTAGTCCGAGTCCTCCAGCAGTCTGAGCTATAGGAGATATCAGTCCAGTATTTAAGAAATACGAGCCTTCTACACACAGGACCGAGTTGCAATCTCCTCAGATAGTTGTTACAGCAAGTCCGGGCTCTTTAAATACTTGAAGACAAAATTCTACTATAATGTAGTCTCCCCACCAATCTGCAATACAACAAAGGTATTCCTCCACAAAACCAAGCTCTTTTATCGCTAGTATGAGGCTTTAACACAGGTCCGAGGCTTGTTTTGAAGCTACTCCATAGGACTACAATTCCGAGCTGCTATAGTGGTTGTCAACTGTTGGTCTGAAGATTTCAGAGAGGTCTCCACTCCTTGTCCAAGCTTCCAAATTTGGTGATTGTCCACACTTTAATGCATCACAAGTTTCTGTTGTTGTGAGCTTTCTAAGAAGACAATTTTTTCCACAATTCAGTGATCCGAGCTATGTATTTTTAGCTTTGAATGTCAACCCAATCAAGAAATTCTCCCCAAACTATAATCCTTTTCTTCTCCTCGACCTCCTGTAACTTTTGTGTTTTTTCACCGAAATTTTATAGCTAGAATGAGGTGTCTAACGTCATATATATACAGGTTTTCGATTGGAATGAGCGGACATGACTCTTTGGAGGGAGGTCGACATGTGTCCTTGAGCATAGGCCAGCTTAATGTCAGAGTTAATTTCCCGGCTTAATGTCTGAGTTAATTTCCTTAACTTAAAAAATCAATATCTACCAAACTATTTGGAGTTTCGGGCCAAGTAATAGCTCATTGGAAAGGTAAAATTATGCTCTAAAAGATGGCATAGGTGTCAAATTGAGAGGCTGCCTCTAAGATAGTAAAAAACGTTTTTTTTAATGTGACTGGTCATTAATTAGTGCATAATTTGAGGTAGGCAAATAGGCTTCTCTTGTTAGACTTCTTCATTGTTTAACAACTTCATCATAGGATCATGGTAGGACATTAGCAATGAGTGTATTACATAGTGGCGCAGTGATATGTTATAGGTAGTATCATTAGGAAGTTCTCTTTCAATCATCAATCATGTCATCACTTAGTCTTCCAATCTTCATCAAACACTGTCATTAAGTGTGGTCATATAAGAGTATAACATCATCACAAGTATGGCTTCATTAAGTATAGTTCTGCACGTTATGGGCTTGTACTTAGGGACTAGATCACCAATCAGACACTTGGAAACTTCTTAGGGCAAGACATCATCATTTGGAATCAAGTATCTCAAGAATATTGACATCCCAGTCAAAGCCATATTGACATCAATGACAACCTTAATTAACAACTACTGCACCAAGGCAAGTGGTTCACCAGGGACCAAGTTTAGCAGAAGTTTCCTCATCTCGCAGAAGAACTCAACGCAATGGGGACCATTGCTTCCTAAGGGGGGAGGAATGATCCAAGTGGATATTGGTGGCCACCCGCCTAATCCACTTGGGTCCCCACCATTGTTTCTTTCAGTTTTTTAGTTTCCTTAATTATAACACTATTTTATATTTTTGGCAGTTTTTCGGGTCCTGAACTTCTGGAGTCGTTTTATGGCCCTAAACAACGTTTTTTGGGCATCAAACCTCCCGGTGAATATGAATGTATTTCAGGCTATATATTTACGGTCAGCAGTTGTAATCCTCGAATAGATATTTCTAACGATGTATCATGTGCGTCAAACAAAGATAGTATGCCAAAGTTACGACCCCAGGAAATTGATGTACCAATTTACCCCGATGGGGCCCATATTTTGGCGTTTCATCTCCTAGGGTTAGGCTTTTGGATATTGAGAGTTTTCATTGTTTCTCAATAATATATAGGCCTTCGAGCCTCATTGTAACACAAAGTTTAGAGGCCTGTATCCACCACATCTCTTCTCAGAGATAAGCTACCAACGCCCTAGCTAGTTTATTTCCATTCTGTCTGTAAATAAATTTCATTTCTTTGAGATTAATCAAAAGAAGTGTTATTTCCGCTACATTTTTAATTTATGGTTATATGTGTATTCTGTTGCATTCCTGCATAAATCCGAATCACTATAATAGGTAATGTATCTATCTAGTTGTATTAGTTAACTACTCAAAAAAAAACCCTAGCGGAGCTCTGCACCAAGTCGATCTCCATGAACTAGGGTTTGTTGGTTTTGGCATTGGCTGCCCTCGGAAGACCTTCTTCCCCAGCCTGATCTACCGTAACCTCTCACCTGAACAGCTACAGGCTCACTGATGACCGACTCCAGTGGGGGGATGGTTGTTCCCCCCCTCAAAAAAAGCCTCCAACAGGGGCAGCGGCAGGGAGATGATATCATCAATCAGCACAACTCTAGCCCGTCTCAAGAAAATGTAGGGGCGACACTCACAGTGCAAACGACTAATACACAAGCAGCAGCAGCAATGAACATTAAATCAGCGACATGCATACCAAAGAACTCCAAGAAAATAGTGATAGAACTCCTAGCGCACCGCATCAATGGAAGAATCCAATTCATAAAATATCACGCACTGATAGGCAAGTTGATGGGCTTCTGGCACACGGAAAAAGCGTTGAGAGGATGGATAGCCTCGAAATGGAAACCCAAAGGCCACATTGACCTATGGTTGTGCATTAAATGCTTCTTTAGTATTCTCTTCACCTGCTCTGAAGACAAAGACAGATGGGGGTCCCTATTTCTTCAAAACTGCAGGTCTATACCTCAGACCCTGGACTGAGTGCTTCAACCCAGATAAACAAGATCTAACTTGGGCACCGGCCTGGACCAGGCTCTACTCTCTCCCCCAAGACTATTGGGATGAGCTCACCCTCGGAGACATTGGCAATGCCTTAGGAGAGTTCGTCAAGATTGCAGAGGAAACCAAAATCACCCGCTATGCAACCTATGCTTGCATCTGCGTCTACATGAACCTAGCTGAACCACTACCAGGTGAGGTAAGTTTGATGCATGAAGATTTTGAATGGACACAAACTGTAGATTATGAGCACATTCCTTTTAGATGCAGAAAGTGTCACCAACATGGGCATCTCTTCAGAGATGTCTGTCCCCTAAACAGGAAAGCCACTACTAAAAAGGAATCCAATGAACAGGAGGTAGAAGGATTCACGAAGGTAGCAAGCAAAAAAAGACATAACAGGAGAGCTACCCCTTAGCAGAATAAAAAAGGATCTGCGACTAGCAACAGCGTCGCAGCCTTAAATCAGCTAAATGACAACGAAATCGAACCAGTCAATGAAGTTGGGAATACCTCCAAGGCACGGGCCCAATCCTCTACGGCTCAAGAGAATAAGCTTCCACTGGAGACCTTCTTGAAACCACCCACCGCAAATGACGCAGAGGATAACAATCTGATAAAGGGAAAAGAACCGATCATGGAATCGATCCCAAAAACAATGGAGGAAGAACCCAAAAGCATAGATCTAGAAATCTTGGATCTCGTTGGGCTAGAGGAAGCCTGAAACAAGGACTACATATCAATCCCGGAGCAACAAATCCAAAAAATATAGGAAATCCTAGCAAGAGCACAACAGCTCCCCTCCTTGGGTATCCAGGGGGGCACACTCATCAACACAAAATACTTCACGAAAGAGTCTCACAAAAGAGGAAGGAAAACAACCCTGCAAAGAACCATAGAAATTGGGAAAGAAATGGTGGATTCTAGGCGATTCCCCAAGCTGACTAGATTATATGCCCTCACCTCCAATCATATCCCATGAAGCTAATCTCCTGCAATATCAAAGGACTCAACAGCCCACGAAGCACGGGATCATAAATAAAATGATTTATGAGGAACATCCGGCAATATTCTACATGCAAGAAACCAAATGTTCTAGCTCTACTCTAGAAACCATCTTCAAAAAGATCTGGAAAGGCAGTAATACAATAGAGGTTGACGCAAACGGGGCGTCTGTAGGATTGGAAATCATCTAGAACCCACAAATCATCTCCTTAGAGAAATTTCATGCCAATAGACACTTCATTCAGACCAACTTTCACCTTATTGGAACAGGCATCCATGGCTTTCTCACTAATGTCTACTCTCCGCAAAACGCTCAACAAAAATTGATGCTCCTGAATAATCTAGAGGAAATCAACAAACAGCGATCCTTCCCTCTATGGCTTTTGGGGGGAGATCTCAACATGATAACCAACCTACAGGAAAAGAAAGGCATCTGGAATCGGATAGTAATGGATTCAAAAAATTCATCCAAAGCAATAACCTCATATATCTACACACCTCCAATGGAATCTTCACATGGAACAACAAAAGAGGGGGCACCCATCAGATAGCCTCAAGACTAGATAGATTCCTCATCACTGATGATTTTATCTGCCTCGGAGGCAACTTAGATGCCACCATCATCCCAGCGGCTGGATCTGATCATTGCCAATACAACTTCAATGGCTCCAACCAGGTAAGCATGCTCCTAAACCTTTCCGCTTTGAACATTGTTGGTTCAGGCATTCGGGGTTCAAGGAAATTGTTTCCAAATGGTGGTTCCAAACAAAACTAAAACTTATCAAAGTTCAACTGAAAGTCTGGAACAAAACAACCTTTGGCAATATATTCACAGAACATAAAGACCTAGAGGAGAAAATGAAGAAGCTACAATAGAACATCATCCAAGAGGGGCGTTCAGCTGAGTCAACTCGCCAGGAGCAACTCCTAACTACGTAGCTGGAAGAAAGAAGGAACCAAGAAGAAGCCCTCTGGACACAAAAATCAAGAATCAACTGGCTCAAAGAGGGAGAAAGAAACACCAAATTCTTCCACCGTTCCACTATTCAGCACACGATGCACAACAGAATCACAATCCCCAAGAACCAAACGGGGGAAAGGCTGGAAACGCAGTGGCCATAACTAAGGAGTTGTGCAACCATTTCAAGGACGTCCTTCAGGAACCCAACCACCAAAGGCATGAAGCCATTGGGGAAATCACTCAACATATCTCCAAGTTGATAACGGAGGATCATAACAGGGTGTTGCTCACTGCCACCTCTTTAGCTAAGGTAGAACAAGTAGTGTTCCAGCTGAAGGCAGGGAAAGCTCTAGGTCTTGATGGATTTACCACCAACTTCTTTCACTTCTTCTAGGAGATCATCCAAACGAAGTCTGGGACATCGTTGAGGAATCACAGTCCACACACTAGCTTCTACTTGCACTAAATGCCACCTTCATCACCTTGGTTTCAATAGAAGACAGAGCAACCTCACCAAGTAAGTACAGACCTATAGCTCTTTGCAATGTCATTAACAAAATTATCTCCAAAGTTATAGCTAATCGGCTGAAGAAGCTCCTTCCCCTCATCATCTGCCCGGAGAAAACAGGTTATGTGGAAGGTAGAAATATTCTTGATGGCATCATCTTAACCCATGAAGTCATTCACTCCCTCAAAACCAACCAAAAACCTGGTATGCTTCTTAAAATTGACCTATCCAAAGCTTTTGACAAAATCAGCTGGGACTACATCAAAAAATTTCTCTTAGCCTTTGGCTTCAGTCAAATATGGGTTAGATGGATCATGAGTCTCGTCACTTCTCCCTTTCACTCCATCCTGGTCAATGGAATCCCCTCTGCCACCTTCAACCCCTCGAGAGGCATAAGACAACAAGACCCTCTATCTCCCTTTATCTTCATCATCATGGCAGAAGGCTTGTGTCGCCTTCTCAAAAGCTCTATCCAGACTGGCGCCTTGCTTGGTTTACCTCTCCACAACTTGCCTCCCTCTTCTCACCAGCTATTTGTGGATGATAACATGATTATGGTTTACCCCTCAGTCTAGGAAGCCCAGACCCTCAAATATGTTCTTGACTCTTTCTCTGAAGCATCTGGCACAGAGGTCAACCCTGACAAATCGCAGATATTCTTCTTCCATACCCCCCCTCAAACCCAATGCACTATCGCTTGCATCCTTGGATTCTCCATTGCTTATCTTCCCTCCAAATACCTGGGAGCTCCATTAACTAACTCAATTATCAATCACTCCTCCTGGAGATCTTTGTTGGATAAAATGGAAACTCATCTCTCCGACTGGACTCACCACACCCTCAACATTGCTAGTCGTCTTGTCCTCATTAAGTCTGTCCTGCAATCCCTCCCCATCTATCTCTTCTTTGTCCTCGCAGCTCCCAAATGGGTTCTAAAAGCCATGCGCAATCTGCAACGGTATTTTCTATGGGGAGGCACCAAAGGAAAGAAAAAATGGACCTTAGTCAATTGGAAGGATGTATGCACCCCTAAAAGTCAGGGAGGATTAGGTCTACGTGATCCTGAGCACAATAATACCATAATGGAAGACAACATCTGGTGGAAATGGGTCTCCAACCCCAATACCCCATGGGCCAACTTATGGGTTGCCAAGTACGTGCCTTATTAGCCAAAGGAGGATCTCATAAGCTACAACTTAGATCTTGTTGGTTCCCAAATCTGGAAAGTAGCTAGCAATCACAAACAGATAATCCAAAATCACAGTTTCTGGGAGCTGCGAAGTGGTAACCATGCCATATTATGGGAGGACTCATGGCAACAGATGCCAAGCCTCCCCTGCATATTCCGTAGACCTCTATGGAGTGCAGCGCTCCAAGGAAGACAAACACAGAAGGCTCAAGACTTCTGGACAGACAACACCTTCCAAGGCTACAGGCAATGGCTTCATACAAGCAGATGACAAGAAAACTGGAACAATGAAAGCCACACAAAAATCTGGGAGGAGCTCAGCACAAAATGAAAAATCAAAATAAAAACAAGACCTGATATCCTTCGTTGGGGGCATATGCCCAGCGGAACTTACTCAACCAAGGAGGCTTACAACATTCTTTATCAGCAGAACCCTGGCCCAGCAGGCATCATCTAGAAAAGGATATGGAAGGCAAATCTGTGGCCCAAAATAGCCACATTCCTGTGGCTTCTCAGTAAACGACGCATCCTCACATGGGAGAATATTTTGAAGAGGGGGTTTGTAGGGCCCTCCAGATGTCATTTATGTCAAGGCAACTCAGAAACCATTGACCACCTGTTGGACCAATGTCCTAATGCCAATTTCCTGTGGGAAAGAATTTTTGTCTTATGCCGATGTTCCAACTGCGCTAGAGGTAACATCGTTAACACCATCAGCAATTGGCAAGACAATCCTTACACCAGCACCCTTCTGAATATATTATGGCAGTTCATTCCGAGTATCCTCATATGTAACATCTGGAAGGAACGAAACAGCCGCATCTTCAAGGAAAAGGCCTCCACTCCTAATCAGCTCTGGGATAGGATTCACAGCAACCTCACTGAAACTCTAGCCTTAGACGCATGGAGTCGGGAAGACCTACCCACCGTGGCAGTAGAACGCCACATATGGAACAACTGGCACATGAGTCTAAACACTCCCATGGACATCAATCCCAGAAGCGCTGGTAAAACTCCTGCTCTAGAAACATGGTCTCCCCCCTCCAAAGGCTTCTTCAAATGCAATTTTGATGGGGCGTCCAAAGGCAACCCTGGTAATGCAGGTTTCGGAGGCATTATCAAGAACTTTCAGGGAGACCCTCTTAGAATCTACTATGGGAATATAGGATGGGATAGTAATAATTCAGTTGAGCTGGAAGGGCTAATACAGGGTATACAAATCGCCATAGAATTTCACTACTTCCCTCTGGAAATGGAAGGAGACTCGCAAATCATAACGATGGCTGCCACCAAAATCCTCCAAGGCACGGCTTCCTCAAAAGTTTCCAATAGCTGGAGACTTTCCCACAAGCTTAAGGTGTTGGAACTGCTGCTTCACAACCACAGAGCCATCACTTTTGGGCACGTTCGCAAGAAAGCCAACTTTGTTGCGGACCTTCTTGCAAACAAAGGGGTGGAAAGAAATTGTGTACTGCATCACTCCACCCTTACATAGGTTAAGGAGGCTTCTCTCATATAGGACTATCTCACTCTCATTCAAAAGGATCAGCACCCCCCTGGATGCGGGTGACATAATAGACACGAGTGACAATCACATCCCACTCCACCTGGATAACGGAGATCTCCCACGCAGAGTTTCATCTACTGCGGATCCAAACACCGTTAGCTTCTCGCACGAAACTCGCAAAACCAAAAATGGTGACGAGAGGATGGGTACTACGTCACCATGCCCTGAACATCACCTCACATCTATCACCATTAATGTCCATCATGATTAACCATTATCACAACCATACCCCTTCCCTCAAGCCTGCTCAGGTTCTCAATCATAGCACGCAGATACGTGCGAAGCCCACTCATCGCTATCCTCATGGTTGTCATCCCCGCCCCTTTATAAAGCTGAGTTATCTACCCCTCTCATTACTCAGCCTGTTACCTTGGCTTTTCGCCCCCCTCACTCTGCTCTGGCTTCTCACCGACTTCAATCGGCTACAAAGCAACACTAGCATGGAGTTGTGCAATCTCCTTTGGATCACCGCTCTCCCTCCTGCGCATCTACCCCTCAAATATTTCTTCCCCTTTAGCCCTTGTGTGTTACTTCTTCTCCTGAATTGCCCTCCCCGATCTAGGTGTGCAATGGCCCCTAGACTTTGCCAACGCACTATCCGCGGAGGTTAGAGAGGGGTTCTCCCGGGACGTTATCATCGTGGAGAGGATAATCATCTCGAGTCAATTGATGGCTCCTCTTCCAACACCTTTACACGCCAGAGTCTCGAACCCAAGCAACATGCAGAAACCTCCAGGCATGCTACGCAAAGAGGAGGTCGTGGTTCGGGGAAGTCCACCACCTCTCCCCAGACGCACTCCCAGCAACGCAATTCTGTCCCTCTGACGGCTCCGAATAAGGATGATGAGGACACGGACATCTAGGTCATGGACTTCGATGGCATCTAGACGCTTGTACCCGATGGTGTAGACCCGGACTCCCCCATCCTCTACGCACCAGTGAGCATTCCCAGGCGTATTTTGGCAGATGTGGAGGCAGTGGTTGCGCAGGCTCTTGCTTGTCCTATTGAGTAGGAGAACCACAACAGTGATGATGAAGATGATAAGTAAAGTTTGCGCAGCTGCACAGTTATTTTCTGTTTTTTGTCATGATCGCCCTCAGGGCCTCTCTGTTATCATTTACTTTGTGTTTCTTAGATATGTCGGCGCTATTGCGCATAATGTATTTCTCGGTTCTAAGTTTTGTCTCGGATGGTTTCCTCCCCCGAGGCAGCCCAGAAACAGTGTAACAAAGGTTGGGATTGGTTAAGCGCAGCTTGCCAACCCAACCTGTAGCATATGTAACTTTATGTTTTCGAAATTAATAAAATAGCCCAACTCACCAAAAAAAAAAATGTATTGTGTAAAATTACATTAGTGAATAGAAAAATCAGTGACAACACTTCTTTTATTTATGATTTTGGTATTATTTGTTTTTCAAAGTTATTAATTATTGGTTGAAAATATATATATATATATATATATATATATATATATATACAAAAAAAAAAAGAGATAAAATTTCAAAAGCTTATAGCTGAGTATAATTTAGACACAAATAGTGTGTTTTCTGAAGTAATAAAGGTCACGAATATCGAATGCTAAATGGAGGAAGATACTGAATACAACATTTTAACTTTTAGAATTACAACATGATATGTTAGAAGAATTTGTGAGCTAGCACACTACTCGTGATTCTCTTACAAATGTATTTGGCGACGTTTGAAATTTAGAGGAAAAAATTCAAAATAAATGTGTCATTCCCAAATTTGTCATTCAAACTACAAAACTTACTTGGAGCAAACCCAAATATGGAGGTGTTGGCTGGCAATCACTGCGTTTGGAAAGCTGGTTAAAATAGAAGTCATAATTGGGAATTTTCTTCCACCTTATTAGACTACTAGTAGAATAATGGAATCAAGAATAAAAAAACTGGGTCATTAAATTCTCCAAAAAAACACAGAGAAACCTGTTTAATCAGTGGAAGCAAGAAATCAAAAACTAGGGTGGTCAAAACTAGGGACACGATTATAGTCTCACAATCTCAACCTAGATCATAAGCGAACAAATTGAGCTGGCTTGAGGCTTCGGAATAAGAAAGATGATGGATTGGCCTGGATCCATTCGCGTGTACTATAAGTAATCACTTCACCTCCAACCGGAAAGGGCACGGCATTATTGTACTACTGTTAATCGAACATGTTCATCATGTTCATTCACTCAAAACTGTAGCAAAGCTACAAAAATGTAACAAAGAAATATAAAGGAAAACCAAATGGAAATTTGATATACAGAGTTTTTTATTTTCCGCGCAGAAGAAAAAAAAAACATTTTGGACCATGTATAAAATTGGCTATATCAATACATATTATTTTCACACAACTCTTTACATATATATCGTCAAATGACATCCTCAAAATACAATATCTCTTTACATGTATATCATCAAAATACAATATAGTATTCTGCATCATCTTTACATATATATCCTCCTCAAAATGCAATATAGGTCGTTTGCACTATATTTAAATCTTTGTATATATGGACAAAATACAATCTATGTTGTTCTACCCTAAATCAGAATCCCATATACTAACATTCAATCCATGTTGTTCTACCCTAAATCAGAATCCCATATACTAACATTCCATCCCCATATATTTATGTCTTTACATATATACTTCTGATCCATAACATTCAATACATTCAAGCCATGTTGTTCTACCTTATTCTGATCCCCATATATTTATATCTTTACATATATATTGTCAAAATATTTTTATGTCTTTACATATATATTGTCATTGTTCTTTTTGACAATCTATATTGTTCTGCCCTAAGTTCGGATTCCAAATATTAACATTCTACCCTATTCTGATTCCATAAATTTATGTCTTTACATATTGTAAAGATACAAACTATGTTGTTCTTTTTGACAATCTATGTTGTTTTGCACTAAGTTTGGATTCCAAATATTAACATTCAATCTATGTTGTTCTACCCTAGTCTGATCCATATTCTTTTTGACAATCTATGTTGCTCTCCACATTGCTACTGTAAAATAAACATTGACATCTACACCTTAGATATAATAATCTTCAATCTGTTGTTCTACGGCATAGTTCTGATCCCATATTTTAACATTGCTACTGTAGTATAAATATTGGCATTTACCCAAATAAATATTAGTCATATATTAACATTGCTACTGTAGAATAAATATGGGCATTTACTCAAATAAATATTAGCATTTAAAAAACATGTTAAATATTGTTATCTACCAGTGGGCAGTGCTAGCATAATTGAAAAAAAAAAACAATAAAAAAACATGTTTGGCACTTTGTGAAGTTCAAACCCCACATTTCTTACCAGCCTAACCAAAAAAAATCGAAGGTTTATCCTATACATTAACATTGACATTCCTGCTGTAGAATAAATATTAAATGTTCTGCCCACAATTCTGATCCCATACATTGTCATCATAGTTCTGAAACCATATATTAACATTTTTGCAACTGCAAAATTAATATTGGCACCTACCTAACTTGAATAAATATTAGAACTTCTAAGTGTCCTGCCGTAAGTTCTAATCTCATACATTGCTACAGTAAAAATAAATATTAGCATCTACTTGCCCCAAATCCTGATCACACATTAATTAATATTGGCATCAACCTGACCTGAATAAATATTAGAACCTCCAAGTGTCCTGCCGTAAGTTCTAATCTCATACATTGCTACTGTAAAAATAAATATTAGCATCTATTTGCCCCAAATCCTCATCACACATTAAGCATTGCTACTGTAGAACCTACTGCAGAATAAAAATTGGCATCTGCCCATGTCTAGCGGAATAAGGCGTGGCTGAAGACAATGTGAAACAAAGGAATAAAAATAAACGTTAACCCTACCTTTGAACGATTACCCTTCGTTTTTCTTAGACCAAACAGCGAAAAACAGTAACTATCGTCCTTTCGTTAAAAATAAATTCATATAGAAGGGAAATCCCAGTGACGAAAGGGTACAACAGTCGAAATTACAGAAAATGAAATCAGCCTACAAAATAAATCTAATCTGCCGTGAACTCCAGATACTACACTTGATCTTAGCCAAAAGGCCGAGAAAGGTATGATCGTTTATGTGCATCTCTTTCCATTTTATAGTAAACCTCACATAAATCAATTTCAACGAAACTGTTGTAACAGAACATAAATCAATTTTAACAAAACAATTATAACAGATCACCATGTAGTTCAAATAACTAACATCTCCATTTACAATCACGAGCATACTTCAAAGTGGAGAAGGAAATGCGGAAGTGAATTTGGATGTTGTGTTATCAGAAAGTGGAAAAAAGAAATGCTGAAGTGAATTTGGATGCTCTTTTGTTTAAACTTTATAGAAAGGGAGCAGATTCATTCAATAAGGTTTGGGTGATTTATTTATTTGTATTACGATGATATTTATAAGTTCAATGTAACATAAAAATAAAAATAAAAGTTTAATTATTATTGTATGGCAAGATGTGATGGAGAGGTGGTGATATATATGGTTAGCATGTAGATTTTTCACACTTGGGAATTATTGTGAAAAAAATTTCTCTAATACTATGTGATCTTTTTGGAGTCCAAAGTTTTGGGTGAATACTTCATCATAATTGAGGAGGACAGAGAATTCTAGTAATTAAGAAGAGAGCAAAACCATAAATATATAAAGAAGGATTGATTAAGACCAGCTTAGATCCATCTTAACTCCGGATCTATCAAGCGTCGAGAGGGATCAAATCTCTCGAGGTGCAAACCTTTCCTCAAGTTTTTGATCCCTCTCGGCGCTTGATAGATCCAGAGTTAAGATGGATTTAGGCAGGTTTCACTCGTGTGTGGTCATACAAAATTTGTTGAACATCTAATTATTTTGATCATTTTAAATATGCTAAAAATGTCTAATATTAATGATGAATGATGAGACAGTTACTAACTTGAATGATGAAAAATGATGAAACAAAAAATCTAAGGGAAAAGAGACAATGTAACAATGTTGAATGATAGAAAATGTGAGTAATAAGAATGAAGTCAATTACAAACAATCTTCATTGCAATCAATCTGAAACTATTTTATTTTATTGTTCTTATTGTCACACATTTAGTTATTCTCTATTACCGTGTTTGAATGAAAAGTGATTAACAATGTTGAATGATGGAAAATGGGAATAATAAGGATGTAGCCAATTACAAATGGTTTATAGTTTCAAGAAGAAGACATTTCAGGTAAGCGAAAATTTTATTTTGGATGAAAATTCAAGTTTTGTATTTATGGTTGAATTATTGACCTGGTATGCTTCTTAAAATTGACCTATCCAAAGCTTTTGGCAAACTCAGCTGGGACTACATCAAAAAATTTCTCTTAGCCTTTGGCTTCAGTCAAACCTGGGTCAGATGGATCATGAGTTTCATCACTTCTCCCTTTCACTCCATCCTGATCAATGGAATCCCCTCTGCCACCTTCAACCCTTCGAGAGGCATACGACAATAGGACCCTCTATCTCCCTTTATCTTCATCATCATGGCAGAAGGCTTGGGTCGCCTTCTCAAAAGCTTTATCCAGATTGGCGCCTTGCTTGGTTTACCTCTCCACAACCTGTCTCCCTCTTCTCGGCAGCTATTTGTGGATGATAACTTGATTATGGGTTACCCCTCAGTGTAGGAAGCCCGGACCCTCAAATCTGTTCTTGACTCCTTCTCTGAAGCATCCGACACAGAGGTCAACCCTGACAAATCGCAGATATTCTTCTTCCGTTAGCCCTCAAACCCAGCACACTATCGCCCGCATCCTTGGATTCTCCATTTCTTATCTTCCCTCCAAATACCTGGGAGCTCCATTAACTGACTCAGTCATCAATCACTCCTCCTAGAGAGCTCTACTGGATAAAATGGAAACTCATCTCTCCAACTGGACTCACCGCACCCTCAACATTGCTAGTCGTCTTGTCCTCATTAAGTCTGTCCTACAATCCCTCCCCATCTATCTCTTCTTTGTCCTTGCAGCTCCCAAATGGATTCTAAAAGCCATGCACAATCTGCGACGGTATTTTCTATGGGGAGGCCGCAAAGGAAAGAAAAAATGGGCCTCAGTCAATTGGAAGGATGTATGCACCCCTAAAAGTCAAGGAGGATTAGGTCTACGTCATCCTGAGCACAGCAATACCATAATGGGAGCCAACATCTGGTGGAAATGGGTCTCCAACCCCAATAACCCATGGGCCAACTTATGGGTTGCCAAGTATGTGCTTTATTGGCCAAAGGAGGATCTCATAAGGTACAACTTAGATCTCGCTGGTTCCCAAATCTGAAAAGCAGCTAGCAACCACAAATAGATAATCCAAAATCACAGTTTCTAGGAGCTACGAAGTGGTAACCATACCAGGTTAGGGGAGGACTCATGGCAACAAATGCCAAGCCTCTCCTCCATCTTCCGTAGACCTCTATGGGGTGCAGTGCTCCAAGGATGACAAAGATAGAAGGCTCAAGACTTTTGAACAGGCGACACCTCCCAAGGCTACAGGCAATGGCTTCATAGAAGCAGATGGCAAGAAAACTGGAACAATGAAAGCCACACAGAAATCTGGGAGGAGCTCAGCACAAAAAGAAAAATCAAAGTAAAAACAGGACCTAATATCCATCGCTGGGGGCATATGCCCAGCGGAACTTACTCAACTAAGGAGGCTTACAACATTCTTCATCAGCGTAACCCTGGACCAACAGACATCATCTGGAAAAAGATATGGAAGACCAATCTGTGGCCCAAAATAACCACATTCCTGTGGTTGCTTAGTAAACTACGCATCCTCACATGGGAGAATCTTTTGAAGAGGGGGTTCGTAGGGCCCTCCATATGTCCTTTATGTCAGGGCAACTCGGAAACCATCGACCACCTGTTGGACCAATGTCCCAATGCCAATTTCCTGTGGGACAGAATTGTTATCTTATGTCGACATTCCAACCGCACTAGAGGTAACATCATTAACACCATCAGCAGTTGGCAGGACAATCCTTACACCAACACCCTTCTGAATAGATTATGGCAGATCATTCCAAGCATCCTCATATGGAACATTTGGAAGGAACGAAACAGTCGCATCTTCAAGGAAAAGGCCTCCACTCCTGATCAGCTCTGGGACAGGATTCACAGCAACCTCACTGAAACTCTAGCCTTAGAGGCATGGAGTCAGGAGGACCTACCCACCACGGCAGCAGAATGCCACATATGGAACAACTGGCACATGAGTCTAAACACTCCCATGGACTTCAATCCTAGAAGCGCTGGTAGAACTCCTACTCCAGAAACATAATCTCCCCCCTCCAAAGGCTTCTTCAAATGCAATTTTGATGGGGTGTCCAAAGGAAACCCTGGTAACGCAGGTTTCGGAGGCATTATCAGGAACTTTCAGGGAGACTCTCTTAGAATCTACTATGGGAATATAGGATGGGACAGTAATAATTCGGCTGAGCTGGAGGCTGAGCTAGAGGGGCTAATACAGGGTATACAAATCGCCATAGAATTTCACTATTTCCCTCTGGAAATGGAGGGAGACTCGCGAATAATAACGATGGCTGCCACTAGAATCCTCTAAGGCATGGCTTCCTCAAAAGTTTCCAACAGTTGGAGACTTGCCCACAAGCTTAAGGTGTTGGAACCGCTGCTTCACAACCACAGAGCCATCACTTTTGGGCACGTTTGCAGGAAAGCCAACTCTGTTGCGGACCTTCTTGCAAACGAAGGGGTGGAAAGCAATTGTGTACTGCATCACTCCACCCTTAGACAAGTTGAGGAGGCTTCTCCCAAACAGGACTATCTCACTCTCATTCAGAAGGATCAGCACCCCCCGGATGTGGGTGACATAATAGACACGAGTGACAATCACATCCCACTCCACCTGGATAACGGAGATCTCTCACATAGAGCTTCATATGCTGCAGATCCAAATACCGTTAGCCTCTCGCACGAAACTCGCAGAACCAGAAATGATGACGAGAGGACGGGTACTGCGTCATCATGCCCTGAACATCACATTGCATCTATCACCATTAATGTCCATCATGATTAACCATTATCACATCCATACCCCTTCCCTCGAGCTTGCTCAAGTTCTCAATCATAGCACGCAAATACATGTGAAGCCCACTCATCGCTATCCTCATGGCTCTCATCCCCACCCCTTTATAAAGCTGAGCTATCTGCCCCTCTCATTACTCAATCTGTTACCTTGGCCTTTCGCCCCCCTCACTATGCTCTGGCTTCTCACCAACTTCAATTGGCTACGAAGCAACATTAGCGTGGAGTTGCACAGTCTCCTTTGGATCACCGCTCTCCCTCCTGCGCATCTGCCCCCCAAATATTTCTTCCCCTTTAGCCCCTATGTGTTACTTCTTCTCCTGAATTGCTCTCCCCAATCCAGGTGCGCAATGGCTCCTAGACTTCGCCAATGCACTATCCGCGGAGATCAGAGAGGGGCTCTCCCGGGACGTTATCATCGTGGAAAGGATAATCGTCTCGAGACCACTGATGGCTCCTCTTCCAGCCCCTTTGCGTGCCAGAGTCCCGAACCCAAGCAACATGCAAAAACCTCCAGGTATGGTGCGCAGAGAGGAGGTCGTGGTTTGGGGAAAGTCCACCACCTCTCCCCAGACGCACTCTCAACAGCGCAATTATGTCCCTCTGACAGCTCCGGAGAAGGATGAAGAGGACACGGACATCTAGGTCATGGACTTCGATGGCATCTGGACGCCTATACCCGATGGCGTAGACCCGAACTCCCCCATCCTCTGCGCACCAGTGAGCATTCCCAGGCATACTGTGGCAGATGTGGAGGCAGCTGTTGCGCAGGGTCTTGCTTGTCCTATTGAGGAGGAGAACCACAACAGTGATGATGAAGATGATAAGTAAAGTTTGCGCAGCTGCACATTTCTTTTCTGTTTTTTGTCATGCTCGCCCTCAAGGCCTTTCTGTTATCATTTACTTTGTGTTTCTTAGATATGTTGGCGCTACTGCGCATAATGTATTTCTCGATTCTAAGTTTTGTCTAGGCTGGTTTCCTCCCTCGAGGCAGCCCAGAAACAGTGTAACAAAGGTTGGGATTAGTTAAGAACAGTTTGCCAACCCAGCGTGTAGCATATGTAACTTTATGTTTTCGAAATTAATAGACTAGCTCAACTTACCCAAAAAAAAAAAAGTATTTTGTAAAATTACATTAGTGAATAAAAAATCAATGACAACACTTCTTTATTTATGATTTTGGTATTATTTGTTTTTCAAAGTTATTAAGTATTGATTGAAAAAAAATAAAATATATATATATATATATATATATAACAAAAAAACAAAAACAAAAAAGAGATAAAATTTCAAAAGTTTATAGCTGAGTATAATTTAGACACAAATAGTATGTTTCCGAAGTAATAAAGGTCACAAATATCGAATGCTAAATGGAGGAAGATACTGAATACAACATTGTAACTTTTAAAATTACAACATGATATAATAGAAGAATTTGTGAGCTAGCACATTACTCATGATTCTCTTACAAATGTATTTGGCGACGTTTGAAATTTAGAGGAAAATTTTCAAAATAAATGTGTCATTCCCAAATTTGTCGAATGCTAAATGGAGGAAGATACTGAATACAACATTGTAACTTTTAAAATTACAACATGATATGTTAGAAGAATTTGTGAGCTAGCACACTACTAATATTCTCTTACAAATGTATTTGGCGACATTTGAAATTTAGAGGAAAAAATTCAAAATAAATGTGTCATTCCCAAATTTGTCATTCAAACTACAAAACTTACTTGGAGCAAACCCAAATATGGAGGTGTTGGCCGAGGATCCTTGCGTTTGGAAAGCCAGTTTAAATCGGAGTCATAAAGCCGGTTTAAATCGGAGTCAAAGCCGGTTTAAATCGGAGTCATAGTTGGGAATTTGCTTACACCTTATTAGACTACTAGTAGAATAATGGAATCAAGAATAAAAAACTGGGTCATTAAATTCTCCAAAAAAACACAGAGAAACCTGTTAAATCAGGGGAAGCAAGAAATCAAAAACTAAGGTGATCAAAACCAGAGGGGCAAGATTGGACAAGTTTATAGTCTTACAATCTCAACCTACATCAAAAGCGAACAAGTTGAGCTGGCTTGAGGTTTCGGAATAAGAAAGATGATGGATTGGCCTAGATCCATTGGCGTGTACTGTAAGTAATCACTTGGCCTCCAACCGGAAAGGGCAGGGCATTGTTGTACTACTGTTAATTGAACATGTTCATCATGTTGATTCACTCAAAACTGTAGCAAAGAGACAAAAATGTAACAAAGAAATATAAAGGAAAACCAAATGGAAATTTGATATGAGTTTTTTTATTTTTCGAGCAAAGAAGAAAAAAAACATTTTGCACCATGTATAAAATTGTTTATATCAATACATATTATTTTCACACAACTCTTTACATATATATCGTTATGTCGTCAAATGACATCCTCAAAATACAATATCTTTTTACATGTATATCATTAAAATACAATATAGTATTCTGCATCATCTTTAAATATATATCCTCAAAATGCAATCTAGATCGTTTGCACTATATTGAAATCTTTGTATATATAGACAAAATACAATCTATGTTGTTCTGCCCTAAATCAGAATCCCATATACTAACATTCAATCCATGTGGTTCTACTCTAAATCAGAATCCCATATATTTACATTCAATCCATGATGTTCTACCATATTCTGATCCCATAACATTCAATACATTCAATCCATGTTGTTCTACCCTATTCTGATCTCCATATATTTATGTCTGTACATATATTTCTGATCCCATAACATTCAATACATTCAATCATGTTGTTCTACCCTTCTGATCCCCATATATTTATATCTTTACATATATGTTGTCAAAATATATTTGTCTTTACATATATATTGTCAAAATACAAACCGTGTTGTTTTTGACAATCTATGTTGTTCTGCCCAGTTCGGATTCCAAATATTAACATTCTACCCTATTCTGATTCCATATATTTATGTCTTTACATATATATTATCAAAATACAAACTATGTTGTTCTTTTTGACAATCTATGTTGTTTGGCACTAATTTTGGATTCCAAATATTAACATTCAATCTATGTTGTTCTACCCTAGTCTGATCCATGTTCTTTTTGACAATCTACACCTTAGATATAATAATCTTCAATCTATGTTGTTCTACCCCATAGTTCTGATCCCATATATTAACATTCTACCCTATTCTGATTCCATATATTTATTAAATATATATTGTCAAAATACAAACTATGTTGTTCTTTTTTACAATCTATGTTGTTCTGCGCTAAGTTTGGATTCCAAATATTAACATTCAATCTATGTTGTTCTACCCTAGTCTGATCCATGTTCTTTTTGACAATCTACACCTTAGATATAATAATTTTCAATCTATGTTATTCTACCCTATAGTTCTGATCCCATATATTAACATTGCTACTGTAAAATAAATATTGGCATTCACCCAAATATATATTAGCATTTAACATGCCCCATAGTTCTGATCCCATATATTAACATTGCTACTGTAGAATAAATATTGGCATTTACCCAATCCCATATATTAACATTGCTACTGTAAAATAAATATTGGCATTCACCCAAATATATATTAGCATTTAACATGCCCCATAGTTCTGATCCCATATATTAACATTGCTACTGTAGAATAAATATTGGCATTTACCCAAATAAATATTAGCATTTAAAAAACATGTTAGATATTGTTATCTACCCGTGGGCAGTGCTAGCATAATTGAAAAAAAATAACAATAAAAAAACATGCTTGGCACTTTGTGAAGTTCAAACCCCACATTTCTTATCAGGGTTTATCCTATACATTAACATTGACATTCCTGCTGTAGAATAAATATTAAATGTTCTGCCCTCAATTCTGATCCCATATATTGTCATCTTAGTTCTGAAACCATATATTAACATTTTTGCAACTGTAAAATTAATATTGACATCTACCTAATCTGAATAAATATTAGAACCTCCAAGTGTCCTGCCGTAAGTTCTAATCTCATACATTGCTACTGTATAAATAAATATTAGCATCTACTTGCCCCAAATCCTGATCACACATTAATTAATATTGGCATCAACCTGACCTCAATAAATATTAGAACCTCCAAGTGTCCTGCCGTAAGTTCTAATCTCATTCATTGCTACTGTAAAGATAAATATTAGCATCTATTTGCCCCAAATCCTGATCACACATTAAGCATTGCTACTGTAGAACCTACTGCAGAATAAAAATTGGCATCTACCCATATCTAGCAGAATAAGGCGTGTCTGGAGACAATGTGAAACAGAGGAATAAAAATAAACGTTAACCTTACCTTTGAATGATTACCCTTCGTTTTTCTGAGACCAAACAGCGAAAAACAGTAACTATCGTCCTTCCTTCACTAATAAAAGTTGGCATCTGCCCAAATTGTGATCACACACATTAAACACTGCTACTGTAGAACCTACTACAAAATAAGAATTGGCATGTGCCCACATCTAGCCGAATAAGGCGTAGCTGAAGACAATGTGAAACAAAGGACTAAAAATAAACGTTAAACCTACCTTTAAGCGATTACCCTTCCTTTTTCTGAGACCAAACAGCGAAACACAGTAACTATAGTCCTTCATTAACAAATTCATATATAAGGCAAATCACAGGGACGAAAGGTCACAACAGTCAAAATTACAGAAAATGAAATCAGCCTACGAAGACACTGTAACTCCAGATTTAATTTGGTTTTGTATTGGTGGGATGCGCCTGGCTTGTGCTGTAGTGCAACGCACAAGCGACACTCGAGAGCCCCAGCAGCAAGCTACTGTATGTGAGCCCTCCCCCTAGAAAAATCCATTTAATATCATGTGGTTCTATGAACCACGTATCAGATATTAAACTGATAAGAACAGATACTACACTTGATCTTAGCCAAAAGGCCGAGAAAGGTATGATTATTTATGCGCATCTCTTTCCGTTTTATAGTGAACCTCTCCTCGGGTGTATTTTCCACCCACGCGTGTGGTATAATACAATACAACGCACTGCATCACATAAATCAATTTCAACGAAACTGTTGTAACAGAACATAAATCAATTTTAACAAAACAATTATAACAGATCACCATGTAGTTCAAATAACTAACATCTCCAATTACAATCACGAGCATACTTCAAAGTGGAGAAGGAAATGTGGAAGTGAATTTGAATGTTGTGTTGTTCACCAGCATATCACAAAGTGGAAAAAAGAAATGCTGAAGTGAATTTAGATGCTCTTTTGTTCAAACTTTAAAGAAAGGGAGGAGATTCATTCAATAAGGTTTGGTTGATTTATTTATTTGTATTACGATGATATTTATATGGTCATTGTAAAATAAAAATAAAAATAAAAGTTTAATTATTAATGTATGGCAAGATGTGATGGAGAGGTGGTGATATATATGGTTAGCATGTAGATTTTTCACACATGGGAATTATTGTGAAAAATGTTTCTCTAATACTATGTGATCTTTTTGGAGTCCAAAGTTTTGGGTGAGCATTTCATCATCATTGAGGAGGACAAAAAACTCTAGTGATTAAGAAGAGAGCAAAACCATAAATATATAAAGAATGATTGATTAAGACCAGGTCAATTACAAACAATCTTCATTGCGATCAATCTGAAACTATTTTATTTTGTTGTTCTTATTGTCCCACATTTAATTATTCTCTATTATCGTGTTTGAATGAAAAGTGATTAACAATGTTGAATGATGGAAAATGGAAATAATAAGGATGTAACCAATTACAAATGGTTTATAGTTTCAAGAAGAAAACATTTCAGGTAAGTGAAAATTTTATTTAGGATGAAAATTCAAGTTCTGTATTTACGGTTGAATTATTGCAACACATAAGTCAATTCATGTCATGAATAATGTTTATGTGCTCACACTAAGAGAGTGTGTGTGTGTTTTGGGGGTGAGATAGAGATATAGATGGAGGGGGGGATAGAGGGGAGAAGAGAGATGCAAAACATGGTGGGGAGGAAGAGATATAGATATGGAGAGAGAAGTGTTAGAGAGAGAGAGAGAGAGAGAGAGAGTATGTTTGGGGGTTGAGATAGAGAGATAAAGACGGAGAGACAATGGGAGATAGAGATATATATGGAGGGAGCAGAGATGTGCTTACACTGAAATCAATGCACACTATTAATCTAATTACTTTGAAATTAATGTACATCATACATCTAGTTGCGTCAAATAAGAAATCAACATACACACTGAAATCAATGCATCTAGTGCAAACAAACAAATAGGATTATAAATCAACTTCTACACTAAAATCAATGCATCTTGAGCAAACAATCAAATAGGATTAGAAAGAAAAATATACACTAAATTCAATGCATATATTACAAGCAATCAAATAGAATTAGAAATCAATATCTACACTGAAACCAATGCATATATGGGAGAAGAGAGATGCTACAGGGTGGGGTGGAAGAGATATAGACATGGAGAGAGAAGTGTTAGAGAGAGAGCGGGAGAAGAGAGAGAGAGGGAGTAGAAAAGGGAGGGAGAGAGCGATATATATATATATATATATATATATATATATATATATATATATATATATATATATGGAGAAGAGAGATGCAAAGACAGGGTGGGGAGGAAGAGAAATAGATATGGAGAGAGAAGTGTTAGAGAGAGAGAGAGAGTATGTTTGGGAGGTGAGATAGCGAGATAAAGGAGAGACAATGGGAGATAGAGATATAGATGGAGGGGGCAGAGATGTGCTTACACTGAAATCAATGCACACTACTAATCTAATTACTTTGAAATTAATGTACATCATACATCTAGTTGCGTCAAATCAGAAATCAACATACACACTGAAATCAATGCATCTAGTGTAAACAATCAAATAGGATTATAAATCAACTTCTACACTAAAATCAATGCATCTTGTGCAAACAATCAAATCATTCTGGAAACATTCTTCATCAGTAGAACCTTGGACCAGCAGACATCATCTGGAAAAAGATATGGAAGGCCAATCTGTGGCCCAAAATAGCCACATTCCTGTGGCTGCTCAGTAAACGACGCATCCTCACATGGGAGAATATTTTGAAGAGGGGGTTCGTAGGGCCCTCCAAATGTCCTTTATGTCAAGGCAACTCGAAAACCATCGACCACCTGTTGGACCAATGTCCTAATGCCAATTTCTTGTGGGACAGAATTGTTATCTTATGCCGACATTCCAACCACGCTAAAGGTAACATCATTAACACCATCAGCAGTTGATAGGACAATACTTACGCCAGCACCCTTCTGAATAGATTATGGAAGATCATTTCGGGCATCCTCATATGGAACATCTGGAAGGAACGAAACAGCTGCATCTTTAAGGAAAAGGCCTCCACCCCTGATCAGCTCTAGTACAGTATTCACAGCAACCTCACTGAAACTCTAGCCTTAGACGCGTGGAGTCAGGAGGACCTACCCACCGCGGCAGCAGAATGCCACATATGGAACAATTGGCACATGAGTCTAAACACTCCCATGGACATCAATCCCAGAAGCGCTGGTAGAACTCCTACTCCAGAAACATGGTCTCCCCCCTCCAAAGGCTTCTTCAAATGCAATTTTGATGGGGTGTCCAAAGGAAAACCTGGTAATGCAGGTTTCGTAGGCATTATCAGGAACTTTCAGGGAGACCCTCTTAGAATCTACTATGGGAATATAGGATGGGACAGTAATAATTTGGCTGAGTTGGAAGGGCTAATACAGGGTATACAAATCGCCATAGAATTTCACTATTTCCCTTTGGAAATGGAGAGAGACTCACAAATCATAACGATGGCTGCCACCGGAATCCTCCAAGGCACGGCTTCCTCAAAAGTTTCCAACAACTGGAAACTTGCCCACAAGCTTAAGGTGTTGGAACTGCTGCTTCACAACCACAGAGCCATCACTTTTGGGCACGTTCACAAGAAATCCAACTCAGTTGTGGACCTTCTTGCAAAAAAAGGGGTGGAAAGCAATTGTGTACTGCATCACTCCACCCTTACACAAGTTGAGGAGGCTTCTCTCAGACAGGACTGTCTCACTCTCATTCAGACGGATCAGCACCCCCCATATGCAGGTGACATAATAGACACAAGTGACAATCACACCCCACTCCACCTGGATAACGGATATCTCCCATGCAGAGCTTCATCTGCTACAGATCCAAATACCGTTAGCCTCGCACGAAACTCGCAGAACCAGAAATGATGACGAGAGGACGAGTACTGCATCACCATGCCCTAAACATCACCTCGCATCTATCACCATTAATGTCCATCATGATTAACCATTATCGCAGCCATACCCTTTCCCTCGAGTCTACTCAAGTTCTCAAACATAGCACGTAGATACATGCGAAACCCACTCATCGCTATCCTCGTGGCTCTCATCCCCGCCCCTTTATAAAGCTGAGCTATCTGCCCCTCTCATTACTCAATCTGTTACCTTGGCCTCTCGCCCCCCTCACTTTGCTCTGGCTTCTCACCGACTTCAATCGGCTACGAAGCAGCACTAGCGTGGAGTTGCGCAGTCTCCTTTGGATCACCGCTCTCCCTCCTGCGCATCTTCCCCCCAAATATTTCTTCCCCTTTAGCCCTTGTGTGTTACTTCTTCTCCTGAATTTCTCTCCCCGATCCAGATGCGCAATGGTTCCTAGACTTCGCCAACGCACTATCCGCGGAGGTCAGAGAGGGGCTCTCCCGAGACGTTATCATCGTGGAGAGGATAATTGTCTAGAGTTGATTGATGGCTCTCCTCTTCCAGCACCTTTTCGCGCCAGAGTCACGAACCCAAGCAACGTGAAGAAACCCCCAAGCATGATGCGCAGAGAAGAGGTCGTGGTTCGGGGAAGTCCACCACCTCTCCCAGACGCACTGCCAGTAACGCAATTTTGTCCCTCTGACGGCTTCGGAGAAGGATGATGAGGACACGAACATCTGGGTCATGGACTTCAATGGCATCTGGACCCCTGTACCCGATGGCGTAGAACCGAACTCCCCCATCCTCTGCGCACCAGTAAGCATTCCCAGGCGTACTGTTGCAGATGTGGAGGCAGTTGTTGCGCAGGCTCTTGCTTGTCCTATTGAGGAGGAGAACCACAACAGTGATGATGAAGATGATGAAGATGATAAGTAAAGTTTGTGCAGTTGCACAGTTCTTTTCTGTTTTTTTTCATGCTTGCCCTCAAGGCCTTTCTGCTATCATTTACTTTGTGTTTCTTAGATATGTCGGCGCTACTGCGCGTAATGTATTTCTTGATTTTAAGTTTTGTCTGAGCTGGTTTCCTCCCCCGAGACAGCCCAGAGACAGTGTAACAAAGGTTGGGATTGGTTAAGCGCAGCTTGCCAACCCAACCTGTAGCATATGTAACTTTATGTTTTAGAAATTAACAGAATAGCCCAACTTACCAACAACAACAACAACAAAAAATGTATTGTGTAAAATTACATTAGTGAATAAAAAAATCAGTGACAACACTTCTTTTATTTATGATTTTGGTATTATTTGTTTTTCAAAGTTATTAATTATTGGTTGAAAAAAAAAATTACATATATATAACCAAAAAAAAAAGAGGAGATAAAATTTCAAAAGCTTATAGCTGAGTATAATTTAGACACTATTTTAGACACAAATAGCGTGTTGGTCACGAATATCGAATGCTAAATGGAGGAAGATATTGAATACAACATTGTAACTTTTAGAATTACAACATGATATGTAGAAGAATTTGTGAGCTAGCACACTACTCATGATTCTCTTACAAAGGTATTTGGCGACGTTTGAAATTTAGAGGAAAAAATTCAAAATAAATGTGTCATTCCCAAATTTTTCTTTTGAACTACAAAACTTACTTGGAGCAAACCCAAATATGGAGGTGTTGGCCGGGGATCCTTGTGTTTGGAAAGCCGGTTAAAATCGAAGTCATAATTGGGAATTTGCTTCCACTTTATTAGACTACTAGTAGAATAATGGAATCAAGAATAAAATAAAAAAACTAGGTCATTAAATTCTCCAAAAAAAACACAGAAACCTGTTAAATCAATGGAAGCAAGAAAACAAAAACTAGGGTGATCAAATTCTCCAAAAAACATAGAGAAACCTGTTAAATCAGTGGAAGCAAGAAATAAAAAACAAGGGTGATCAAAACCAAAGGGACAAGATTATAGTCTTACAATCTCAACCTAGATCATAAGCGAACAAATTGAGCTGGCTTGAGGTTTCGGAATAAGAAAGATGATGGATTGGCCTGGATCCATTCGCGAGTACTATAAGTAATCACTTCACCTCCAACCGGAAAGGGCAGGACATTATTGTACTACTGTTAATTGAACATTTTCATCATGTTCATTCACTCAGAATTGTAGCAAAGCGACAAAATTGTAACAAAGAAATATAAAGGAAAACCAAATGGAAATTTGACATACAGAGTTTTTCATTTTTCGAGCAGAGAAGAAAAAAAAAACCATTTTGCACCATGTATAAAATTGTTTATATCAATACATATTATTTTCACACAACTCTTTACATATATATCGTCAAATTACATCCTCAAAATACAATATCTCTTTACATGTATATCATCAAAATACAATATAATATTCTGCATCATCTTTACATATATATCTTCAAAATGCAATCTAGGTCGTTTGCAGTATAATTAAATCTTTGTATATATGGACAAAATACAATCCATGTTGTTCTGCCCTAAATCAGAATCCCATATACTAACATTCAATCCATGTTGTTCTACCCTATTCTGATCCCCATATAATTATGTCTTTACATATACATTTCTGATCCCATAACATTCAATACATTTACATATATATTTCTAATCTCATAACATTCAATCCATGTTGTTGTACCTTATTCTGATCCCCATATATTTATGTCTTTATATATATGTTGTCAAAATATATTTATAACATTCAATACATTCAATCCATATTGTTCTACCTTATTCTGATCCCCATATATTTATGTCTTTACATATATATTGTCAAAATATATTTTTTTGTCTTTACATTTATATTGTCACGGTTCTTTTTGACAATCTATGTTGTTCTGCCCTAAGTTCGGATTCCAAATATTAACATTCTACCCTATTCTGATTCCATATATTTCTGTCTTTACATATATACTGTAAAGATACAAACTATGTCGTTCTTTTTGACCATCTATGTTGTTCTGCACTAAGTTTGGATTCCAAATATTAACATTCAACCTATGTTGTTCCACTGTATTGCTATTGTAAAATAAATATTGGCATCTACACCTTGGATAAATCTGTTGTTCTACCCCAAAGTTCTGATCCCATATATTAACATTGCTACTGTAGAATAAATATTGGCATTCACCCAAATAAATATTAGCATTTACATGCCCCCATAATTTTCATCCCATATATTAACATTGCTACTGTAGAATAAATATTGGCATTTATTCAAATAAATATTAGCCATATATTAACATTGCTACTGTAGAATAAATATTGGCATTTACCCAAATAAATATTAGCATTTAAAAAACATGTTAAATATTGTTATCTACCCAATATTGTTATCTACCCGTGGGCAGTGCTGGCATAATTGAAAAAACAAAAAACAACGAAAAAACATGTTTGGCACTATGTGAAATTCAAAACCCACATTTCTTACCAGCCTAAACAAAAAAACATCCAAGGTTTATCCTATACATTAACATTGACATTCCTGCTGTAGAATAAATATTAAATGTCATGCCCTCAATTCTGATCCCATACATTGTCATCTTAGTTCTGAAACCATATATTAACATTTTTGCAACTGTAAAATTAATATTGGCATCTATCTAACTTGAATAAATATTAGACCCTCTAAGTGTCCTGCCGTAAGTTCTAATCTCATACATTGCTACTGTTAAAAATAAAAATAAAAATATTAGTATCTACTTGTCCCAAATCCTGATCACACATTAATTAATATTGGCATCAACCTGACCTCAATAAATTTTAGAACCTTCAAGTGTCCTGCCGTAAGTTCTAATCTCATACATTGCTACTGTAAAAATAAATATTAGCATCTATTTGCCCCAAATCCTGATCACACATTAAGCATTGCTACTGTAGAACCTACTACAGAATAAAAATAGGCATCTGCCCATATCTAGCGGAATAAGGCGTGGCTGAAGACTAAGTGAAACAAAGGAATAAATATAAACGTTAACCCTACCTTTGAACGATTACCCTTCGTTTTTCTGAGACCAAACAGCGAAAAACAGTAACTATCGTCCTTCCTTCACTAATAAAAATTGGCATCTGCCCAAATCGTTATCACACATTAAACATCCTACGAAAGAATAAGAATTGGCATCTGCCCAAATCGTTATCACACATTAAACATCCTACGAAAGAATAAGAATTGGCATCTGCCCACATCTAGCCGAATAAGGCGTGGCTGAAGAAAATGTGAAACAAAGGACTAAAAATAAACGTTAAACCCTACCTTTGAACGAATACCCTATGTTTTTCTGAGAACAAACAGCTAAAAACAGCAAGTATCGTCCCTCCTTCAATATTAAATTCATATAGAAGACAGATCACAGGGACACAAGGGAACAACAGTCGAAATTACAGAAAATGAAATCAGCCTACAAAATTATCTAACTCTGCCGTGAACTTTATTTTGGTTTTGTATTGGTGGGTTGCGCCTGGCTTGTGCTTTAGTGCAACGCACAAGCGACGCTCGAAAGCGCTCCAGTAGCAAGCTACTGTATGTGAGCCCTCCCCCTAGAAAAATTCATTTTAATATCATGTGGTTCTATGAACCACGTATCAGATATTAAACTGATAAGAACAGATACTACACTTGATCTTAGCCAAAAGGCCGAGAAAGGTATGATTGTTTATGCGCATCTCTTTCCATTTTATAGTAAACCTCTCCTCGGGTGCATTTTCCACCCACGCGTGTGGTATAATACAATACAACGCACTACATCACATAAATCAATTTCAACGAAACTGTTGTAACAGAACATAAATCAATTATAACAAAACATTTATAACAGATCACCATGTAGTTCTTTTTTTTCAGAAGAAAAAAAGAACGCTGATTATATTAAAATATAAACAGTACATATACAGAAATAATCTCAGCTGAAGGATTCAGCGAGAAGTCCATCATAAAGGCCATGGGAATGATGCCCATTTATAGAGTGAATGGGCAAAAATTACATGTTGGCCTCCACATAGCGGGATAAATTCCATCCCTTACCAATATCCCCGACATTAGATTAAGATATGAATGTAAGGGGATTATGAAAGAGCGAGAAAACACAAAGACAACATAACAATATAGCTGAGAAATGAAACAGAGAAAAGTGATTGATAAAAGTATGATAGCGGGAGAGGCAGGATTCCACTTCCAAAGTTACCCCTCTAACAGATGCGCAAAAAACTTTCATGCTTCTCGGCCTTCCTGCTCACTTATACATTGTTAATGGTCCATGAGAATTCCATAGAGGCCATTAGAAGAGCTTGGATAAAATCTGAACAGGTATGCTTGGAACTTACAGGCAGGCTCGCTTGATGTTGACCACCGGCTCGCTTGGATATATAACAGTCTCGCTTGGAAAGAGAGAGTAGAGTCTTAGACTGAGGCCCGTGAGAATATGAGCGAGTAGGATTTGTGATGAAAACAGGCTCAGGTTACAAAAAGAAATCAGCTCCAGCTGTTCTGTAAAACAGGCTCGCATGCTAGAGATAATTGATTAGTAGCCAGCGCACTTGCAATGCTAAATGTAGACATAAGGCGAACGGATTATGAACGAACAGCCATGTGGATTAGAAATGAGTTCATGCAGGAGCGACGAGGATCAATGAAAAATAGAATGACTTGGTATACACCGGAAAAGAACATTCATCATCCCATGGTGAGAAGCCTGAAACAAAAAAAACAAAACTCTCTGTATATCGATTTTAGACAAAAAGAGACTTGAAGCTATGAAAAAAGGAATCAAGGTATGGGAATAGAAAATTCCCCAGACTGTCTGCCATCAGTAAAGTGAATAACTTTCATGGAGCCAAAATCAGCCGTGAGCCCGATCTTGGATAGGCGATCTGCCCGAGTATTGTTATCTCGGAAAATATGATTAATTGGAGGGCGATTCAATCTCTGCCAAAGACGCATAGTCCTATCACCATGTAGTTCAAATAACTAACATCTCCAATTACAATCACGAGCATACTTCAAAGTGGAGAAGGAAATGAGGAAGTGAATTTGGATGTTGTATTGTTCACCAGCATATCACAAGGTGGAAAAAAGAAATGTTGAAGTGAATTTGGATGCTCTTTTGTTTAAACTTTAAAGAAAGGGAGGAGATTCATTCAATAAGGTTTGGGTGATTTATTTATTTGTATTACAATGATATTTATATGGTCATTGTAAAATAAAAATAAAAATAAAAGTTTAATTATTAATGTATGGCAAGATGTGATGGAGAGGTGGTGATATATATGGTTAGCATGTAGATTTTTCACACATGGGAATTATTGTGAAAAATGTTTCTCTAATACTATGTGATCTTTTTGGAGTCCAAAGTTTTGGGTGAGCACTTCATCATCATTGAAGAGGACAGAAAACTCTAGTGATTAAGAAGAGAGCAAAACCATAAATATATAAAGAAGGATTGATTAAGATAATTGAAGAGATGTGCTTGTTAGATGAATGTTAAAAGAGGGAACATAAATAAGGCTAAAATTAATCATTAGAAAGGTCAAAGAGGTTAACAAGGTCTAGATAAAAAATCAAAAGGTTGAAGAAATTAAAGACATTTGAGGATAAAAATAAAGATTTAAAATAGGAACTCAAAAATAAATTATAATAATAAATGTAAGAAACAACTTTTATCAAAGGTAAGAAATTAATTAATTAAAATATTAAAGAGAGAAAGATAAAGGTAAGAATAAATAAATTCAAGAATTTGATTCATATTGATAATATTATTAATTTAATCAATATGAATTGAAGGAAGTAATGAATAAAGAATAAAAAGGAGGATTAGCATAAAACTTAGAGTAAATATTCTAAGAATCCAATGCTAAAGAAATGTTAAATCAAATAAGAATAAAAATAAGTTTAATTAATAAATTATGATATATTATAGTGAAACATCTCCCCCAACGTTGATATCAATCCTTCCCTATCTTAATTTTAAATTGCATGCCTCCCCCCTTCCATTCCTTTGTTCATTCTTGTCCCTTCCTTTTTAGCCTTCGTAAACCTATGAATTCTTCCCCTCTCCCTAGCTCTCCCCTCCCTTCATTTCAAACCGCCTTCGCACCCCCTTCCCTTCTTTTGCTCGTTCTTGTCCCTTCCTTTTTAGCCTCTGTAAACTTATGGATTCTTCTCATCTCCCTAGCTATCCCCTCCACTCATCCCTACACACCTTCCCCTAATTCCCCCACCCACCTCCTTCCCTCTTGTACCCTCTTATTTCCTTGTTCACTGATTTTGAATCAATGTTTCATTTTAATCTATAATAATTTATTAATTCAACTTAATCTTATGTATTTATGGTCTTGTTCTTTTTTTAATCAATAGATATTTTTCTCCCTGATTATGGGTTAAGTGCTCACCCGAAACGTTGGACTCCAAAATGATCACACTGTATTCCAGAAGCATTCTTTACCATGATATATATGCTATCAATCATTTCCTTATAAAGATGATATTTATGCACTACAAAGTGCCTAGGTGAATTAAGCATGTTCTTTTTTTTTCTAAACTAAAATTTGTTGTGTCTACGAGAGATGTGGATTAGACAAAAATGTGTCTTTTCAAGATGGAACTTTGATTAAAACTTATGAAGCATTTCATTTAGTGTACTTCAAATTTATTAATTGTTACATTAAAGTGAGAATGGTATCAAAGAAATTGTAATAACCCTGGTTAAAAATCCATGTAAAAATATATAATACCAAGGTCATGGGACATGTATTCCAAGCTGAATGGTGGGAAAAACATCCTAGTGAGTGTTCATTTGGTTTATTATGGCTAAAGGAAATTAGAAAACGCATTGGCAAAGGCTTTGGAAAGGCATCAGGAATTAATTGACATTTTATCTATGAAAAATGTGGAAAATATGAGAAAAAGAAAGTGAAAGGTCACACGTTGCATGTGAGGAGGAAATGAAGGAGAATAATAGAAATTGAAGAAAATAGAGGCCTCATTGATAAAAAGGCTTCTAAGAATCAGTTGGCAAGCTTTTGCACACACTTGTGGCTCTCATTCTATTTTCTCTTTCTCTCATACTCTTGGACACTTAGAGTTTTCTTGGAGCACTTTGGCATTGGAGCAAAAAAGATAAGAAAGTAAGAAGAAGGAGGAAGCAATCAAGGAAGAGCAGAAATCGAGTAGCTACCATGGGATTCTTTGTTGGTATTGATTTGCATGTGTGATTTCCTTGCTAGGTCTGGCATGCATGGTATTGCATGTGGTTATTTTCTGCCTTGGCATGGGTTTTTCTAGGCGTGACAGTGTTTTCAGCCTAACCTTCCCATTTCCAGATAGCCATGGTGTTGTGGAGTTCTCGTGTTTTGGTTTAGCTGAATTGCCGAATGGATTCAAAGTTGATTGAGGTGGATCTTCAAATTGATATAACACATGGCCTAGTAGCCCCTGAACCAGATTGTGGGTTGCGGTAAAGCCAAATAGTGTGTTGCCTCGATGGGCCTAGGAATCCTCGACATGTGAATGGTGGGATAAACGATAAATCCTAGAGGTGGTTTGCCTTGGTTTAGGGCCTAGTGATCCGAGTTTGGATTGCAGTAAAGCCTAAGAGGTGGGTGCTCCCCGTTGGGCCTAGTGATTCTGAGATGGATGTACGGTAAAGCCTGGAGAATATGTCTCGGTTTAGGACCTAGTGATCCCTGATTCAGACTGTGGATTGTGGTAAAACATAAGAGACTAGGAGACAAGAAAATTCTTCATGGTGTAGGCGAAGAAATTTGATAGCATTCATACTTGTTTGGTTCTTTCTGGTTGGTTTGAGTCCCAGATTCATGCTTGGAATATGGCACGGGGGTGATTGGATGAAGAGAGAATTGGCTTAGCCAATCTAAGGTCGTGTGGAACGTGGAAGTCCCATCTTCGGTTGGTTTTTACATTCATTAATGAGAAGCTAATTCCTTTGGTATATGATGTATAAATGCATTGGTTTATATGTGGATTCTATTGTTGTTGTATATGTGGTATTTATGTTGTTATTATGTTGGTTATAAGCCTTTAGTTTAACAGTGATGACGTATGGCTCTCCCCATGTTTTTACTTGTAAATGAATGCACAATTTTACCTTTGGTCAAATAGATAGTATTGCAGTTACTGATGTAGAGGAGCAATGCTTCTTAGCGATTCTCATATAAGTATGCAACCCCTTTGCTATGTTCTGTTGTTTATACCTGTAGATTTTATGTTTGTGACATGTTTGATGAAATTCATATCATGGCTAGTAGGGGTCCAGTTTAGTCTTCATGGATGTTTTTGTAAATGTATCATTATTTGGTCATTTTAATTCATCTCTGAACTTCTCATGAATTTCTGGGTAGAGCACTGGGTTTTAGGCCTGAAAAGTGACTCAAATCCTTGGCACGCTGGCACAACACTAGGTAATTTAGTCCCTGGACATTGGCATGTGTCTAAGACCTCATAGACGTTGGCTTGCAGGCCTGTGTGTGCGTTCAGAGGTCCAGAAGCTAAAAAGGTCAGTGGGACCCAGGGGCAGGATGTATGAATGGTTGGGTTGGCTTCCCGGGGTGTTATTGCTGATATACAAGGTCTGTGTAATGTGTTTTCGTCGATTCCACTTCCTTAAGATCACCTAGGAGGTTGAGTCTGATCATAGTAGCCTCTCGTCACATGTTTACCCCAGTTGGCTGGTTACTTGGGTAGATGTGAGAAGAGGGTGTTACATAATGGTATTAGAGCATGGTTCACCCCTTGGACTGGATGGACGGTTTGTGTTGGTCATGCATTCATGTCGGTTGCACGTGTGTTAATCATCCTTGTCATATATATGCTTGTTGCATATGCATGGTTGTAGTGATGTTGACATGTGAAATAGGATGTTGTTGTTGAGAAGTGTGTCGTCATGAGTATATTATTGGTATGTTTGTCATGCATACATGTCAATTGCATATGTGTTTTGTACGTTGGTGGACTATGTGCTTGTTGTGTATGCATAGTGGTGGTCATTGTTGCAGTTGTGTCGCCATGTGGAATTTGACGATGTTTGCAGTTGGAAGTTGATGGTGTTTGATGTGTCATATATATAATATAATGCAGTGCGGAAACACATCGATATTTAAATACAAAGAGTAAAGGGAGCTCTAATTGAATGGTTCACGAGGCATAATACTTGCTAAGGTTTTGCAAATAAGGTAACAAGCTAAGTGGGCTTGATTGTGGGAAAAATCCACAGTTAAGCGCGCTTGAGCCAAAGGCGATCTAGGATGGGTGACCTCCCAGGAAGTTCTGGTTACCAAGTGTAAGCCCCGGAAGTGATGATTAATGCTATGTGATTCATTTCACTAGTTTCAATCCCACTTCTTCACCCTTGTGAGCATCACCCGATGCAATGAGTGCTAAGTGGAATATTCAAAAATCATGAGAAATTAGTCAGTTACGACCACTTCTCATGGAAATGGTCATATTTGAATGACTTACTCAACGCAGTTGAATCCAAAAAAAATGATATCTAATATAAATGGAGGTTGTGTCATAAATTTCATTAGCTAATAAATTTCTACCATGAATGAATTCAAGTCTCTAAGTCATAAGTATTTTAGTTATTTCTTCGAGCACTCTCCTCTGCACACAATCTCTGAGATGATGGTACTGAATATCTATGTGCTTGGACCTATCATGAAACACAAGATTAATCAAGAGTTTAACTCAATTATGATTATCACAATGTATCACTGTCGGATCCATCTAAGAACCAAACAAACCAACCAATATATTTCTCATCCAGATAGCATCACATGTAGCTTGACTTGCTGCCATGTACTCTGCTTCCACTGAATTGAGTGCCACAGATCGCTGCTTCCTGCTGTACCAAGAAACTATTGTTGATCCTATGCTGAAGATCCCTCCTAATGTGCTCTTTCTGTCTAATGTACTGCATGCCCAATCTGCATCCGTGAAACCTTGAAGCTTCTCTCCCTCTATCCGTTTGTACCGTAGACCATACTCTGATGTGCCCCTCAGGTATCTCAAGACATGCTTCCCCGCCTTCCAAAAGAGCTTCGTAGGCTTAACCATAGCTTGACTCAGCTGGTTAACTGCGTAGCAAATGTCTGTTCTGGTGTTCAATAGATACATCAATGAACCAACTAATTGCCTATAGATAGTAGCATCCACTACCTCTCTAGAAGTAGCATGCTTTTTCCTCGATTTCCTAGAAGAGGAGTATCCATGGGTTTTCAACTCTCCATGTGAAACTTACCCAGTATCTCTTTGGCTTACTTGCCATGAGAAACAAAAATTTCACCATCCCGCTACCATATTTCCAAACCAAGGAAATAGTGAAGGAGTCCCATGTCCTTCATTTCAAACTCCCTTGCAAGATCCTCCTTGCACGAGTGTATCAGCTGCTCATCACCAGTCAAAATTAGATCATCAACATAAAGAAAAATAATCAATAGCTTACCCTCAACCATAATCTGGTACAGGTTTGCATCAACTTCACTTTTGGTGAAGCCCAGTCCGGTGAAATAGCTATCTATTTGAGTGCACCAAGCATGAGGTGCTTGCTTTAGACCATACAGTTCTCTCTTGAGTCGACACACATGTGACTCACTGTTGAAGATCTCAAAACCTTCACGCTACTCTATGTACACTTCTTCCTCAATCACTCCATTGAGAATCACATTTTTCACATCCATCTAATGAATGCGCCAGCCCATCTACGTTGAGAGTGCAAGGATGGATCTAATGGAGGAGTACCTTGCAATAGGTGCAAAAGTCTCATCATAATCGATCCCCTCGAAATGTGAGAATCCCCGAGCCACAAATCTAGCCTTGAATTTCTCCACACTCCCAACAGTAGCTTGCTTTACCTTGTAGGTCCATCTTGATCCAACCACTGATTTGTCAATCAGTCTTGGGAGAATCTCCCATGCACTGTTCTTGACAATGGAGTCATACTCCTCCACCATTGCATCAATCCAAGTTGGTTTTTGCACTGCCTCCTGAAACGAAGATGGTTCAGTCACAATACATTTCTCATAAGAGCCATGTATCCAGTAAACCTGTCTGGAGACTGTCTTTGTCTGCGCTGTGAAGTAGGGGCTCCTACATTCTCTACAGCATCAAGTCTCAATCTATCAGCTTTTGTGGTGCGCCTTCTGCCATTTCTTATGGATGGCTCTGCATGAGTGTTTTCCACCACTCCATGATCCTCCTCATGTGGTTGCTCCACATATTGAGGCTCATCCTTGGGAACCAAGAGTTCTTCCTCTGCATGCAAGTCTAGCTCCCTCTCAAGGGACAAGCGCATGGCTTTCTCCTCATCAAATTTTATATCACGTCGCACAACAGTCATTCTTTTGTTTGGAAAATACACCCGATAGTTGTGGGGTGTTTCAGTGTACCCCACAAAAATCCTAATCTCTATTGTCGGTTCCTGCTTTTTCCTGGCATCTTTGGTCACATGCACATAAACAGATGAGCCAAAAATCTTAAAGTGTGAAACATCAGGTTTTTTACCAATGAAAGCCTCCTCTGGTGTACTCATGCCAATTATCCTATGAGAACAACAGTGCTGCACAAATATCATAGTGTTGCATGCTTCTGCCCACAAATGAATCGGTAGGCCTTGATCATGCAACATCACTCTTGCTGCACCCATAATCGTTTTGTTCTTTCTTTCAGTGACCCCATTTTGTTGCGGGTTATGAGGCGCTATCAGTTCTCTTCGAATTCTTTCTTTGTTGCAGAATTTATTGAATTCGTTAGTGATGTACTCTCCACCATTATCGCTCTTAAGAGCCTTCACTTGCTTCCATGTGTCTTTCTCCACTAGTGCCTTAAACTCAAGAAACTTTGAGAACGTTTTATCTTTCTTCTGCATGAAGAAGATCCAGCACTTAGAAGAAAATTCATCAAAAAATATCACATAGTACTTATGTTTTGTTGTCGAAGCAACAGAGAATGGTCCACACATGTCTGCGTGAACTCTCTCAAGGATTCTCGAAGCTCGGTTCTCCTTCTCATGAAAGGCAGCCTTTACATATTTTCCCATAGTAAATCCCTTGCATGTGTCTGATTGCACAAGTGTACCCGTGGGAAGACCAGTAGAAATCTGTTGCATGACTTTCAAGGTTCCATGGTGAAGATGACCCAATCTCCTATGTCATAATTCGCCCTAATCTCGGCTCACCACTTTGTCCGCCTTGCCCATCAATGTTGTGTAGCCATCTATATCCAACTTGTAGATATTCTTAACTTGAATCCCTATCTTCTTGGCTTGTCATGTTTTTTTGTCTCACAGGAAATCTTTTCCTTCACTAAAACCAACATCATAGCCTCTATCCTCCAACATTGCAATTGAGACTAAATTTTTCTTCAAACCTGGTATATGCATTACATATTTTAATTAAAATGATTTACTTGAATGTCTCTGGAAGGTAATGGTACCAATCCTGGTAGCACTGTACGGCCTGTCATCACCCATTTCAATATGCATCTGGAGATCTTTCTCCTCCAAGCTACTAAAAATTTCCTTATCTCCCGTCATGTGAAAGGAAGCTCCACTATCCAAATGCCACACAGATCCCAATGCACTTGACACCATGCATACGATCAATGAGAAGTCAAGCTCAAATTGCGAGGCCAAAGCCTCACCAGCTGCAGATCCTCCAGCCTTCTTGTTCTTCTTATTTTGTGGACAGTTAGTAGCATAATGCCCATGCTTGTGACAATGAAAACACTTCACCCTCGACATGCCCCACTTCTTGCCATCTTTGGACTCGAATTTGGAATGGAAGTTCTTCCCCTTCCCCTTCTTCGCCTTGGCAGCCAAAGCAAGATCTTCTTCATCTTCATTCTTAGATGAAGATCCATCTCTGGCGTTTTGTCTGAACTCCTCCTGCACCAAATCTGACCACAGTCATTCCTAATCTGGCAGCTTTTCCCTTCCATTGATAGAGTCTTGAAAAATGTGCCAACTCTTGGGAAGTCTTAGGAGAGCCAAGCTCACCAAATCATCATCAGCGACAGTTATGCCAATGCTCCCCAGTTCATCCCGACATTGGACAAACTTTGTTAAATATTTTGGCATGGAGTCGCCCTTCTCCATCTTGATCTTCCTAAGTTTATATTTGAGCAGCAATTTCTTATGGTTGTTGTTGCTCTGAAATAGACCGTCAAAGCCTTCCACATTGCATATGGTGTGGCTTTCCCATGGAGGCTTGAGACAATGTGGTCTTGTACTCCCTCCAATAGGATCATCCTCGCCTTTTCCACTTTCTTTTGCCATGCATCAAGATTTGCAGCATCTATCACAACAGGTTTAGGAACATCATTATCAATGAATTCCTTCAAGCCATTGTCTTTGAGTATTGCCTCCATCCTGTCCTTCCAAGAAATCTATTTTGATCTGCCCTTGAGTGCATACTCCAACCTCAAGCCATTGAAAGCCATTTCGATCATGAATTAGTTGCAGCACCAAGAAGGTCTTTCTGCAAATTCGAATTCTATCCAGTCACAAACTCAGCTCCTCCTTCACAATTGTGATTTCATGTGCTCTTATACCATGTATAAATTATACAACAAACATGTATATCATGGATTCAATCCGATCTAACAATGTACTAAAGTTAAATACTGAATCGCTTCTACAAATCAATTGCGGAATTAAAAACACAATCGCAAATCACATAAAGCAAATAAGAATCAATCAAGCCACAACACAGATAATTTCCCGGGGAAATCTTGCTGCTCAAAACCCCACTATCTTCTATTGTATATTTAGCATGGAATCATGAAACAGTTACATACAACTCTTCTCACAAGAGCCCTCGTGTACTCAGTTAATTGTCTCACACTGTCTCAGATAAAACAGACCAATACTTAGCGAAGTTACTGCCTCCAGACAGTCTACCTTGCTTGCACAATCCCTGATGAATGAAATCCCTATTGTTTAGGAATTTTGGCCTTCCTTGACTGCGCAAGTATCATGGGCACTCCAATGGGTGTTTGGTTGCATGGGTGCAACCCAATATTCCTACAACTGATAGTCAACTTCCCTTTCACCTAGATCTCAAATGGGTCTCCACTCGATCTGACATGCATGCAACTAATAATAGTAAATCCTCAGTTGCATGTGAGATCATTGATTGTGAATTAATTAATATTTAATTCACTTGATCTCTCACTAGTGTATCTAACATTTACAACTAGCACAACTGAGTTTAACTCACTTAACTGAGTTAAACTGATTACAACCTGCATTAACTAACGCACCACAACACTTCAAACTCTGTTACAACTATAAGTACTCTGCATGCCTCACCAACTACCTCTAACTCAAAATTCATGAGCTGACTAAGTTTATCACACTTAGTTAACTATTACAAGTTATTTTGAGATTAGATTACATTTTATTGTCCATCTTAATTAAGGGATAACTAAAATAGACATGCACCAAATTTAGCCCACACTAGTGTAGGTGTTGCTAAGACTTGTGGTCCCACCCTAGTGTAGGTGTTGCTTGGACCTCCTGGTCCCACACTGGGCGTGGGTGCTGAAATTTCTTGTTGAATCTCAACAGACAAGGCAATAGAAGGGGTGTGATATTTCCATAGATGAATGCGTTTTCCATTTCCCAACTATCATCCAAGTTGCTCGATTAATAAAGGGGCCAAAAATTTGCAGAGCTTCCATATTTTGGTTCCCTTCACTTCCCATGCGTCACCTTCTGGCCTAAGCAACACGTTCTTATGGAAATAATTCCTTATGAAGGTCTTTTTCCACCATTCATTGGTGTCTAATAATAGTCTCCATACCAACTTAGCTCATAATGCCAGATTCATATATTCGGGGTCTTTAATGGCTAGACCACCCAATCTCTTTGGAAATCTAACAATGTTCCAATACACCAAGTGAAATTTATGCTCATTATTCTTACCTCCTTGCCATAAGAAATTTCTGATCAAACTATTGATACTATGAATGACATTCTTCAATGCTAAAATACATTGACCCAGTATACATTGGTAAGGAGGATAACACTGATTTTATGAGGATCACTCTCCATGCTACATTCAACCATCATGCTCCCCAAGATTGGATTCTTTTTGTAATTTTTTACAGAACTGTGTCCCAATCCTCCCCAGTCACATGCTTGAAAGGAATAAGAATACTAAGATAAGAAAAGGAATTTCAATTGAAGCTCAGGATTCGAGATATTTTTTGCAAGGTGGAATATGAACAATTCCAACTTATCAGTCGAATCTTCATTCTATTAATCAATCCTCTAAACATGTGTAGATAGGAATCTAAAACTTTTTAAATCTGGAAGTTATGATCCTTGAGGCTCCTCCCAAACTAAGAGTGTCATCCACAAATTGGGAGTGATTAACTTCTCTAACATTTCTCACTATACTCAATCCAGGTAGACTCTCGTCCATCTTGGCTGTGTCTGAATTCCTGCTAAGAGATTCTTCCATAATAATATAGAGAAGAAGCGACATAGAGTAACCTTGTCCTAGTCCTCTTGAAGTCGCAAATAATGATCTGAATATGGGAAATTTTTTTATTTCTATGCAAGCTCCCTCATCAGTATTAAAAATGTGTTTAAGGATCGACTCATGTTAACCATTTGTGAAGAGGTTCATGTGTGTAGTTTCATGTGTTCTTGATGATCAAATTATGAGTTAATAAACAATTAAAAACTCATATATAACAAATGAAATTCAAAAACATAACTCACATCAATCACATAACACAATGGATGATGATGGAGTTCGTCCCTCCTGGGCTACATCTCCATGGACCTACTTTAACTAGCTAGGCCCTCTTGGTATTATGAGTAAAATGTATGATTAAAAGCACCAGTATTTCTCCAATTGTTTCGCTGACTATTCCATTGGATTTAGAACACTCAAATACCCCAAAAATGACTTTCCAATCTCTGATTTTGGTTCACATCTCCTCTAGACTTGACCTCCAATCCTGGTGGCCATAAGCTTATTTAATCTACAAAGTGACAAAAGCACCTTCAGATGTGCTCCAACACCTCTATAAACTATACCACTATGTTCAGAGCATCCAATACATCAAAAATTGACTACTCACTCACTGAAATTGGCCTTCAGCTAATCTGGGCATGGCCTTCCTTCCTGGTGGCCCTAGGTTTCAAAATTCTTCAAGTGACCAAAAACACCTATAGATGAGCTCCATCGCCTCAGCAAGATGTTCCAATTGATTCAGAGCATGCCAATCTACTAATAATAACTATCCTTGAGCAAACATTTGTCGAAAATTGACCAAGATAGGCCTCATTAAATTTCTCCCTAGATTCTGCCTTTAAATTTGGAAAAATGTGAATTAGCTCCGCCAAATTTGGCACGTCCGCTGAAATTGGGGAATCTGCTAAAAATCCACCAACTTAACTACGTATTAATTAAAGATTTAACTGTGCATTAAGTGCACACTAATCCGCGCTTAAATGGGTGCTTAACCAAGGTCATATGATAAGGTTCCATGAGGAGGAGGGTTAGCCCCTCTCTGTTCCTCCGACCTCGAAATCTACACTGCAATTAAATACACATTCATGTGCATTCCTTTCAAATGACATGGGCGTGGCCCAATTATAAAACTTGTGGAGTGGAGTGGGGGATATCAAGGGGTCGAAACCCAACCTCGCCTTGTATTACATTGTTTTTGGCATTTAATAAATATGCATTCAATAAAACATGTTTTCGCACTTAGGTTTAATGCTCTAGTACCATATACACTCCATTAAAATGTGCGCTCCAACGAACCTGGCAAATGATTTAAAATGCATATAGTATATGCATGGTTTATGGTTTAATGCATATAATATATGCATGGTCTATGGTTTATGTCCACCGTGACATATATTCGAATGGGGACCATAGACTATATATATGATATGCCCACATGTTTAATAAACATTGCCACCATAAATAAAATGCTCACAGTTTATTAAATAATTCAGATTTTGACTTTTGGGTTTTAATTTAAATATGTGGAATTTTAATAATTAATATAAAGTTTGGATTTAATAAAATATTTATATATATAAATTATAATATAATACATTATTATTAAACCATATATAATAGTATAATTAAATATATATATATATATATATATATATATATATATATATAAAATTTAATCCAACCTTAATAATAATAAATTAATTTCCAACACATCATAAAAATCATGAACCCACATTCAACCTTAGAGGACATTGGGCAATTTTTACCTTCACAAACCAAGATGGTGAATCCAACGATGACACTTGTCATAGTCCCATTGGGCTAAAACTGAATAATATTCTCAACATGCTGATTGGACTACCATGTCATCAGTTGTACTTACTCTGTGATATTTTTTTTTTAAATTGCATGTTCTGAACAACGATCAACAGACCATAACTCCTTCATCTAAACTCAATTTTCAACGAAACGAGTTGAGTTGGATTCCTTGCGATAGGTCGGTCATCGTGGTTCTAGTTTGGTACAATTCTGAGCACTTTCGTTTTTGAGCTAGTTTTTGCCCATTATCCAAATTCTGATCACTCCTTTCCACTCACATGCTTTTGGACCCACAAAAGTTGGTTATCTCATAAGAGTTGAACTCTCTTATGTTTCCCAAGTTCTATCATCTTGATTCTACTTGGAGAAATCGTTATGACAACCACTTGGTCACTGGCATTCCTTGCCTTGCCTTGCAAATGACTTGGCTCTTTAACCATTGTTCTCCTTTTTCTGCTGACCCAATCCAACACTTGATGGCTGCTTGCTGATATAACACTTCTGTTGTACCAAATCGATTCCTTGGTGCCTTCCCACTGAAAATATTGTTCCTCCTTTGCACAATGAGTGAACTACAACAAATAGCTTCCAACATCAGTAAAATAAGAAAATACATGACCATTCTTTTACCTCCATGGTTCCAAATTCCAAATTTAGAAGAATGCATTCGCCATCTCCTTCTCTTCTTGGCGTCAACACATAACATGGTCTACAATGGCTGCAAACTTTCTGACATCTTGTCACAAACAACACATCATGCAAGAAACAACTTGACGACATATCCTCTTGCTATTTCAAATCAACTAATTTCACAGCATGTGAACATTGCCATGTACTCTCACATCTTGGTGTCAAAATTCATCGACCAAACACAAGTCGACAAAACATGCCTCTTCAAATACTTACCCTCAATTCAAGCATAAGCATTTATAAACAAAATGATTTCACATCTCATGAAACACTTCGTCAACATCTCCTCTTCATCTTTGGAGACAAAAGCAACTCTGCCAAGTCGATATAACATGCATGCAACACACAATCGACCAACACATGTCGAAACTCATGCATGTGCAAATGATCAACACTCTCAAGTTGACAACATACATGTTAAACAAAGCGATTGACCAATACATGTCAATTACTCATGCATGTTCAAACACAATGAAACCATCAAAACTCCATTATTCATACACACAAACTCTCATGCATGTTTACAATTCTTCAACTCTCTCACAAGTACAATCATAAGTACAAGAACTCCATTCATATGTACATGTACTTAAAGCTAAAATTAACAAAGTGAGTCTACATACTCCACTTTGAATCACCTTCTTGGCGTAAACATGAAACATGCATTCAATTGGCAAAGAAATGCGTCAATAAAAAGACATGCAAATCCTTAATTGGATAAGAAATCTAACCATCTCTTACCAAACCATTTCAATGGTGCTTCTTTCAGCTGCACATCATCATCATCATCATCATGTGAATCATCTTGACCTACATTAATTATGGAATCCTCTTTTCCATTCTTTCTATTCTCTTTCTCCACCTTCTTCAAATTTCGTGGATGAATTGTTGGATACAAATTCCAACATTTGTCTACAAGATGACCTTGCTTATGGCATGAGTGAAAAACAATTGCCTCTTCTTTTCAGCATGGTTTGCTTTGTCTTTGGCTTTCTACCTCCTTTGTTTTGAAAGTTTCATGTGCATGGCTATCTTCTTCCAACATCTTGAAAAATTATAGTTATCCAAACCACAAAAGGAACATGCAAAATTTCTCCAAATCTTATGTGAGAATTTTCCATGTTTATCATAATCAAAAGCAACTTGATTAAAAACAGATTTATACCTTGAACATTCACCTTTGTCACCTTCTTGAGGAGGTGAATTTGATGAGGTAGTGGCTCTCTTCAGAATACCAACAATGCATTCAATGATTGCAGAGCTTTCAACATCCTCTTTTTTGCCATTATCATTAGCTGCATGCTTATGAGCACCTTCTTGCAAAGTGGGTGTAAAACTTTTGCATTCCTTATGAACACAATATTCAAAAACTTGAGGTAATGAACATGAAATGAAAGTCCTTCTTGGAACACCTTCATGCGCTTTCATGGATTTAGAGCTTTTTCTATCATGTTGTCCACAACCAAGACCCAAATACTTAGGCCTTTCCTCAACAACAATTGGCTCAACTATGCCTTGTGCATGTTTGTTTAATCCTTTACCTTCATAACCCATCTTCATCAATAATTTGGACCCTATTCCTCTAGTGTGTCTTTCAAAAGCACATACACATTCATTTCAAGTACATTCTTGTCTAAGGCTTCTTTGGCAACATGGAGTTGAGTCTCCATCTCATGCATATTTTCAAGAATTTCTTGCTTCTCCTCCTTCATGGAAATCAACTTCTCTTTAAGTTTAATGCTCTCCCTTTTATCTCCATACTTCTCATGCATCATATCAATCATGATGTAGAGTTTCTGCAACATCTCTTTATCAAATATTTTTGCTAAGGAAGATTGACTAGAAACATTGCTTAATGAAGCTGTCATCACACATGAAATGCATACAAAGCTTCTTTGTCGTGTTTTGAGAATCTGAAGTCTCAATCTTGTCCTTCTCCTTCACACATAAACTTGGAAAACTGTTAAATTCTCCTTGCACAAATTAAGCAACCAATAATTATAGAACTAATAGCTAACCTTGGCTAAAATGAGCTAAAATTTTGCTCTGATATCAAATTGATCTGAATATGGGCAAACTTGTTTTTGCTATGCAAGCTCCCTCATCAGTATTAAAAATGTGTGTAAGGATCGACTCATGTTAACCATTTGTGAAGGGATTCATGTGTGTAGTTTCATGTGTTCTTGATGATCAAATTATGAGTCAATTAATAATTAAAAACTCATATATAGAAAATGAAATTCAGAAACATAACTCACAAAAATCACATAACATAGTGGACGATGATGGAGTTCACCCCTCCTGGGCTACATCTCCATGGACCTGCTTTAACTAGCTAGGCCCTCTTGGGATTATGAGTAAAATGTCTAATGACAAGCACTAGTATTTCTCCTATGGTTTTTCTGACTGTTCCATTGGCTTCATAACACTCAAATACCCCAAAAATGACTATCCAATCTCTGAATTTGGTTCACATCTCCTCTAGGCTTGACCTCCAATCCGAGTGGCCATGGGCTTGTTTAATCTCCAAAGTGACAAAAACACCTTCAAATGTGCTCCAACGCCTCTATAAACTGTACCACTATGTTCATAGCATCAAATACATAAAAATTTGACTATTCACTCACTGAAATGGGCCTTCAGCTGATCTAGGCATGGCCTTCCATCCTTGTGGTCCCAAGCTTCAAAATTCTTCAAGTGACCAAAAACACCTATAGATGAGCTACATTTCCTCTGCAAGTTGTTCCAATTGATTCAAAGCATGCCAATTGCTAAGAATGACTATCCTTTAGCAAACATTGGTCGAAAATTGACCAAGATAGGCCTCATTAAAGTTTTCCCTAGATTCTGCCTCTAAATCTGGAAAACTGCCAGTTAGCTCCACCAAATTTGGCACGTCCGCCGAAATTGGGGAATTTGCTAAAAATCTGCTAACTTAATTGCATATTAATTAAGTCTTTAACTGTGCTTAACTATGCATTAAGTGCGCACTAGTCTGCACTTAACTGGGTGCTTAACCAAGGTCATTTAATAAGGTTCCATGAGGAGGAGGGTTGGCCCCTATCCGTTCCTCTGTCCTCGAAATCCGCACTGCAATTAAATACACGTTCACGTGCATTCCTTCCAAACGACATGGGCGTGGCCCAATGGTAAAATTGTAGAGTGGAGTGGGGGAGCTCAAGGGGTCGAATCCCGACCTCGCCCTATATTACATTGTCTTTGCAATTTAATAAATATGCATTCAGTCAAACACGTCTTTGTACTTAGGTTTAATGCTCCAATACCATATACGCTCCATTAAAATGTGTGCTCCAACGAACGAGGCAAATGATTTAAAATGCATATAATATATGCATGGTATATGGTTTATGTCCACCGTGACATATATTCGAATGGGGACCATAGACTATATATATGATATGTCAACATGATTTTTGTTGTTGTTGTTTTAATTGGACTAATTCTATTAATAAAACATAGTGTACAAGTCGAAACTTGCCTCCAGAATTGCTATGCTAGCCAATTCAAGAGGTAGTATGGGTCAAAAAGACAAAAAATTGATCACCCCATATGGGGAAACCGGTCTGAAAATCGCTACCCTCAATGGGGAAACCAACATTTTTCGTGTAGTAGGATCCATTGAAAGTATGCAACATGGCTACTCCTTGGATGAGGAATTAAAATTTTCATCCAACGAGTACTCCCACTCGAAAGTTGAGTAAAAACTTTGGGAGATAAGTTGAAAATACGAGTTGAAAAAATAGATTTTTCTTTTTTCCCTCTAAAATTTGATTATGTAATCAAATATTATTTTTTTATTTCCACTATTGTTTTATAATTTCCTTAGGAGGCCCATTTTGGACCTCAAAATTCCCCTAATGTGCCAACACATCATCTAGCTTTTTCTTGCCTTCTAGGAGCTCAATATTGAATCTAGTGTATCTCTATTATTTCAGATCCCCAATATGTGATTTTTGGTCCTATAGTAGTCCAATGAGTCTTCTTTCTAATGCCATAGGTCTGACCCAATTTGGATTCTTCAAGAAAGAGTTATGCCCAATCTCTCACAATGCCCTAATTATGGACTGGTTCAGTAGAGCGAACTTGTATGGTGTGCCACGTATAATTGTTTCTTCATTCGGCTCTGAAATCGATATAAAAAAAACTACAATATGTGCACTATCTGCCACTTTTTACAGAATTCCAATCCACTACTCAGAGAGAGATTTATGACAATTTTCCCAAGGTCACTTCTTTGAGATGGAGTTGAGGAGCCTGCAAAAACGTTGACTTCCACAGATCATATCTCCGAAAATATTGTGCACCTTGATTTGAAATTTTTACAGGGTCTTCCTCAGTATTTCGGCTTCGCCTCATAAAAATTTTACCTTTTGAACCTTCATATAAAAAAATTTATAATGCAAATTCCACGATGACCTATTTCAGGTAGTGAAATCCCTTACATGAGGAGGATATGAGGATCACAATTTATATAAATGCTTAGGTTGAGAGGGATTTCAACAAGTGAATGTGGGAGGGATTTTAGGAGCTTAAAAATGATTAATTATTGACTTTTAAATGACCCATGCCACAACCCCATGGGGTTTTAGCCCACTAACTAGGGTTACAAACTTCAAACATGAATATCTTCCAAACTGTGAAGAATTACAAGGCGTGCCATATATCAACGGAAACATCTCGACAAGTAGAAGCCATAAAAAATATTATTGACCTAGAATATAGTGATTCGGTAGGTTAAAATTACCATGCAAGATCGGGGTAGCCCCTGGTTCTGCTTGGGTTGACATCAATGACAACCACTTATCAACACCTACTGCTTGGAACTGAGGCTTTGCACGGTGATCAACGAAACGTGTATTGGTTGGTTCTAAATGATTCACCTTACTACCTTTACCCATTTTGTTAACAATTGACTTAACCATTAATGCACACTTGTAAAACAAGGAAAAACAACCCTCCATGAAGCCCTAATTGCTGGCACAAGGTAACAAACTGTTTTGCTAGAAGATAAGAGCGGTTTGTTGTAGCTTTCACAAGGGTAAGGGGAAATAGAGCTTTGCATGCCCTAAATCACTGTGAGAGAGAATGACACGAAATCAAAATGATTTAAATTCTGGTGCCAACTTATTCCACCGAAAATTTCACTCCATCACATTATTAACTAATAGCTACTTGTACCTCAACTTTAATATATCCCACTTTAATGAGTAGCATTAGATTTCACTAGCCTTAGAAAATAAAATAGCCAACCTCCTTTTGATGAATCCTCTAATTAGAAATAGCCACCTTTTCAGAAGAGTAACACCTCTTGTTTTAGCAGACCTTCGATATTCAAAGAGCAATATCTTTTCACCTAAGTAATGCCTCTTTTACCTCCTTATACAAATTTTGTAGGAAATAGCTACTTTTTTGAAAAAGGTAGCTATTTCTGTGTTGCTTGTAAAACCAATTTTTTTAAGAAAATAACTGCCTTTGTAGGAAAGGTAGCTATTCCTATGTTATTCCTAAAACAACTGATGACTCTAACATTTTTTCCTTATCCTTGGATATAAAATATCATGGCGAATAAATAAGACTTATCAAGATAAACCCATGACGTTAACTACTCAAAGTAGTTAAAATACTTATTAAAAGAAAATTTACCCTAATAACTCTATGACACAAACAAACTATTGGTCTCAAAATTCTTTTGGATTTTGTTTTTTTTTTTAAATGATAAAAACAAATACACATTTAAAACCTCGAGGGCCTTCAACCATAGGTTAGGAGACGAGAGAGGATCAAAGACACAACTTAGAATGATGACCAGACTTTGAAAAATTGCAGTCCTAACAATGGCTCCTATTGGGGATGAAGTCCTCCCTGTGAGGCTTCAGGGACTGTAGATTCAATGCCTTAAACTCTCAGGACTTTGAATTTCAGAAGCTAATGACAAGAACTAACTTTTATTGACTAAACTCAAGATTGACACAAATACCATTGGGCATGGAGTTTTATTGAAACATCACTCCAGAGATTTACAATGGAAAGACTGAATGACTTATCAAACTTTTTTTTTTTTTAGAAAATGACCATTAACTGGGCCTCCAATCAATTGATCATCATCTAAATGCTTCATCAAATATGTATTATTTTCGAGAACTTGAGCAATTTTGAATAGCCCGAACCACAAGTTGTCAAACTTACCATGCTTTCCATGGTCTTCTCTTCTTCCATCCCAACGCAATACCAAATCATTTCTTGAAAAACCTATTGTTTTTTTCTTTTTTCAAAGACAAATTTTACTTTAGCTTTGTATTTTTGTGCTTTTTCCATCAGGGATTCCCGAATTTGATGAGCTTCTATCAGTTGCAGCATCCTTCTTTAAATGGGATTTGAATTATCAGTTTCATCTTATAAAAACTTCATAACAGGAAGGGCCAACTATAACGGCATCACAACATTATTATCATAAACAAGTTGAAAGGGAGAAACTCCAATTGATCTCTTGTTGCTTACCCTATCTTCCCAAAGAGCATGAACTAGTTGAGTATCCTAATTTCTTTTATTTTTTGGCATCATCTTCTTTATGATTCTTACTAAGCTTTTGTTCGATGACTCAGCTAATCCATTATCTTGGGGGTAATAAGTTGTAGAATGAGTCAAATCAATGTTATACTTATGACAGAAATTTTATTCACCAACTTTTGAGGGCAACCAAATCTAGACATAATATTTTACCCTCCTGCCACCTATGTATAGCTGCAACAATACATCCTTGACATCAATATTTGGCACAAAAGAAATGACTTTTGAATGCAAAACATAAACTCGAAGAGACTTCAAAGCCATTACCAATGCATATGCCTGTTTTTCAACTAAGATGTACTTTAGCTCAACATCTCTTAATGCACGGCTGAAAAAAAGAAAAAAAATTGGCTGCTCCAAGCCTTCCTTGTTTTTTGAAGTAAAACCGCTACAATAGTTTCCTCAGAAGCATATGAAAAAGTCAGAAAATCCTTCTCAAAATCAGGGTTGATTAACATTGGGGCTTCAATCAAGGTAGATTTGATTGCTAAGAAAGAGTTTTTTTATTCATCTTGTTACTTGAACTCTGCATATTTCTTCAACAAGACATTTATATGTTTAATTAGTTCTGCAAAATTCAGAACAAAACGCCTCAGAAAACTAATTTCATGCAAAAATGACTGCAACTCTTTCTTATTTATGGGTAAACCAATTTTCTGTATAGCTTCAAATCTCCTTGGGTTAGTGCAAATACCATTTTCTGTCACAAATTTCCCCAGTAGTTTTCCTTCTTGAACAATAAAGCATGATTTCTTTGGGTTTAAAGACAAACCAAATTTTCTGCACTTATCAAATGCTTATTGCAAATGCTTTAAATGATCTTGATCATATTTTTTAAAGAGTGTTATGTCATCCAAGTAAATGACTACAAATCTGTCCTTTTATCTTGCAAAGGCAATATCCATTGCCCGCTGAAATGTTTCACCTGCATACATTAAATCGAAAGGCATCTTATTATACATAAAATTTCGCCATGGTGTAGTAAAAGTTGTTTTCTCCCTGTCTTGTTTGTCAACTGAGATTTGATTGCACCTGAAAAAACCATCTATCATTGACAAACTCTTTGAGCCTACAACCTTCTACAAAATATGATCCATTTTGGGTAAAGGTTAGTTATCCTTCAGCGAACATCGGTTCAAATTGCGAAAATCAACACAAATTCTAATATCGCCATTCTTCTTTCGAACCGAGACTATATTAGCTACCCAATTGGAAAATCTTAAAGGAAAAATTATTTTGGCTTCCCATATTTTTCTGATTTCTTTTTCAATGATAGGGAGAAGCATGGGATTAATATGTCTTATCTTCTGTGCTACAGGATTTTCTTCTGATTTAAGAGGAATTTTATGTTCCATTATACTTCTGTCATATGTCTTCAAATCATTGTAGGACCAAGAAAAAATGTCGGCATACTACTTCAATAACTTGACATATTTAGTTATAGTTTCTCGGGGAAGAAATTTAGAAACTTTAACATATCTAGGTTGATTTTTTGTACCGATATTGCAGTCAACTGTACTCTCTTCATATGTTTTACTATTAGGATTTAAAAAGACATCATTATTGTCAAACAACCTCTCTAAAGGAACCAAACCTTTAGGAATGAAGTTTGTTTTTAGATCAATAATGTCTTTTCTAGCTATAGTATTTTTGAATGGCTTGTTGTTCTGACTTTTAGCTGTGTCTTGTTCATTATCAATTTGAATTTCTAAAAATTCCTCCACACATTCCAAGAATTTCTGAATTTCTTTATCATATTCAAATACTTGCCAGTATTTTATATTGTCAGGAATGGAAGGTCTGTTTTTAACATGAACATCATATGTTGCTTTAACATCAAGAGTTAACTTAAAATTACTAGTAGCAATGGCCAGTGAATCTGCCATTTCATTTACTTCTCTGGAAACAAAATTCAAATTAAATGCTGAAAAATTATGTTAAATTAAATCCCACACTTCATTTCTGTAATTCTTCAATTTTGAATTTTTTACTTGATAATTATCTCTCACGTGTTGTACCACCAACTCTCAATCACCAAAAAAATCAACTATTCAGCTCCCAAATCTTTTGTTGCCTTCATTCCCAAAATAAGTGCTTCATACCGAGCAGTGTTAATAGTAGTGATAAAATGTAGTTTGTATGATAAATTCACTCCCTGATGAGTGGGAGAAATAATAACTATACCAGCCCCTAATCCCTTTCTTGATGAGCTCCATCAAAATACAATTTCTAGATCTGTCCTGCTTCTAAATTCTGCTCTTTTGTGACTTGAAAATTCTATTTTTTACTAATTTTAGGCTGGAAATGGTTATCATCAACAGCAAGGTGTAAAATGGATAACCCTGACTCGTTCTCCTCTGCATATATAGGATGATTTGAGGGATTTTTCTGATCACAAGACATTTGTGTTTCCCTATAAAATCTCCTGAATTCTCCTTCAAAGACTGGGATAGTGGCGTATGTCATATCCATTTGAAGAGTGCCTCCCAACTTTTTGGACCAAGATCTGGAAAGAAGCATTCTAAATCTAGATGGTATGTCTGCAACCACTATGTCCATCACTAGACTTTTCATGGGGATTTGGGTAAGAGAAATTACCAAGTATTTGATCACTCCTAAACACTTGACCCTTTTAAAGTTGAATGTGTAAAGGTCATGGTATTATTTAGTGATTTCTAGTCCTAATTCATCCATCACTTTCTTAGGCATCAGATTGTGAGAGGCCCCATAATCTAATAGGCAGTTATGCAGCAATTTGTTATGAATGTTGAGTGAAAGACAATAAGGTGGAGAATTATCATCATTTTGATTGTTGTAGCTCCTAGAGACAACCTTGAATTGCAAAATACCAGTGCCTAGGACATCTTAAGATCAGAGGTTAAAAATGGACAACTATAAAAATGCCTCTGACAGAAAATGGGTCAAGAGAATAATGGTTTTGGTGATTCAAGAATGGAGAAGACCATTTGAGCCTGATTCATGTGAATTCCCTATACTTGTGATCAGAGGGCTCAGGAGGTTGCGAGGATTGATGGCTTTTAAATGGGCCAAGTATAAAACAATGAGCAAAAACTTTAAAAATATGCAGGGGCATTGAGAGAGAATGGAGAAGGAATCCACAAGAGACAGGCTTAAGAGATTTAAGAATTTGTCCCCAGTGAACTCAGAGGAAACGAATATGAATGAGATATGGACAACAACAAAAGTTTGTGGAGCGCGAATCAAGGGAGTACAACAAGCTTAATACATGAGCATTAACACCAGAGCGTTAGACAGACACGAATTCATGAATAAAATTTCCAGACTACCGACAGCTACATTATAGGAATCATCAAAGCAACATAGCATGAAAGACGATTATACATGAAAAGGATATTACTGATAACATAAGGACACATATACATACTACTCATTGCTCCATCTGGAATCCAAATAACAACTCTATATCATATTAAGTTTATACATCTCTTCCAAATATGTATCTCAGAGCACAGGGAGCACAATCATACAAAAAAACAGCGAAATTCTTCAAAATTCCAGAACCTTTCTTTCATCTTAGAACTCACTACATATAGAGTTATCATTGAGGGTCTATGATCGAATATTCTTTCATGATCAACCCACACAGGTGAAACCAAAATATCCTAACAAACTATCGAAGTGTGCATCAAGCAATCACTCCCTGTGAGAAAAATCAAAATGGAAATGGGTAAATCGAAGTTTTACCGATAGTATCACTATCTAATCGGTAAAACGAAGCAGGTTGGGCAGGAGGCCCGATTCCGGAATCTTCAAAGGAATTAGCGAAGTGATTGAGAGCAATTGATGGGTCCGGCCTTCATCATATGATTCCACCTACTTGTTTGAGAAACCTCCCACTCTCTAATTCTCCTGTTCCTCTTCTTCTTGTGGAATAACCGATTGTGATGTGCATGCTAAACTCTTTAGTGGAGGTTATCTGAGAAAACTAAATAAACCATACTACATGTTCCACCCAAAAATCCCATGTTGTGCTTTGAATTACAAACGAACCGGATTTAGGAGGAACGTAGATGGTTTGTGGTATTGACTGGGGGTACGAAATCACTGGGCGCACGTAGCACGGGAGGTGGTATGAGAACTCGACCCATTTCGGACCACCCCCAACCGGCATTAACCTTTTGAAGGTGTGTGGGGGGGGGGGGGGGTGGGGGAGTGCGAAATGGGTGTGGATCGTCGAGATGTATTGACATGGAGAAGAGATGAAGGCAAGGAGGATGGCGAAAAGCGGAAAGTGGAGTTTAATAGGACTTATTAACATATAAATGGGAAAAATATAGGCCACATGGGGGGTATTAATAACATGGCCGGTGGGACACGCACCGCAAATCATATATCAATTTGTATGTGCACGCGGGCGCGGTAAGAGTGCGATGTGCGAGTGCAAGGAAGGTGACGTGGTAGATGGAGGTGGGACCCGCGCACACGGTGCATATCGCAAGTTTATGTGTAGGCAGCGAAAGGTAAGTGGTAAAGAGTGTGATGTGCGAAGTGCGGGAAGGTGACGTGGAGATGGAGGTGGGACACACACGCCGGATACGCATATCTGGGGACTGTGTGTGAGCGAGTGAAAGGTAGCGATAAAGAGTGTGATGTACAAAGTGCGAGGAAGGTAGCGAGCGTGGAAGATGGAGGTGGGGCCCGTCCGCACATAGCAAATACGCAAGATTTAAGTAGCGAGTATCGGAGGTAAACGGTAACGATTGCGATGTGCGAAGTGCGGGGGTGGAGGAGGGACGTGGAATGGACGACGGTGGGACCGCGCGCTGAAAATTTATTAATACTAATAGTATTACCCGAACTCTCTGATCTAACAAGTTAATCTTGTGTTAAATACATAATCCTTCCACTTAATTAAATCGCCAATTGCAAGGCTACATATGAAGCAAAATAAATCGCACATAAACACGATTGTTTAAAGGAAAGCATAAACTAAAAACCCCAACTATAATATATTATATATATCAATGGATCATACTGTAATAATCTCATACAAAGCTTAGTACATCAAGGCAGCCCGATACAATCGATAATCATTACCTTTGTCATACGAAATTTATATCTATGCACCAATTTCTTGCCTCACGACAACCTGCCTCCTTCTTATGATCACTGAAGAAGACCCCTGAATGAATTCGAATTGTCCTTACCTTGACTATGGAATCTCATTGGCATCTCCAATGTGTGTTAGATGCATTGAATGCATCACTATAGTCACAACATATAGTCCATCTCACCCTTTCACATCTCTCCATTTGGGTCCTCCCTTTGGGCCCGACATGCAAGTAGTTAATTGTTGTATTTGTTCGGTTGCAAGTGAGTCTCTAATTATGAATTAATTAAACAATTAATTCACCAAACTCTCACTAGTGTATTTTCGGTTAAGACTAGATACAACTAGCACAATAGTGGAGACTGCTCACTTGGCCGGAGTTAAACTTAATAACAACTCCCATAACTACTCTTCCAACTCTATCACTTCATTTCTAGCTGAGTCCCCTCCATGCATGAGTCACTAATCGCCCTAGGAATTGTGTAATTCCTTTAGCCCACTAATTTTCCAATCTTGTTCTTTGAAATAAAATTACTCCGAAGAATAAATTGATATTTATTGTTGGATTATTATTAAGAGGCTAATAATAATCGACGTGCATCTATTTTTAGATTAACGATCTATAAATAGACTTCGCCCAATATTCTAAAAAAAAGTCTCATCTATTTTTCACATTTGACCAACCATCTACAAATAACATCTTGCAACTTATAGAATATGCTCACCATGTCTAAAAAACGGACATACACCTAAAAATGACTTGCGGGCCCACTTAGTGAAGGTGCTTAATTTTCACTAAGCTCGTCATCTTGTTGAATCTCAACACTCCTCTCAACAAGATAGGGATTATCCTTCACCACGATCCTGCCTCTATGGTATTTGAGAATTTCTCCGTATTTGAGCGCCTTCGTCGGAATATCTGCATCTTGATCTTAGTATGAATGTCTTGAAACAACATGATCTTTCATTGCACAAAATCTCTGATATGATGATCTTTGGATATCTATATATTTAGATCTATCATGAAAAACAAGGTGTCGAGAGTTTAATGCAACTCTTATTATCACAATGTATCAACTGTGGGACAATTCTGAAATGAGCACGAAAAAACCGACGGGATCTTCTTCATCTGAGAGCCTCACATGCGACATGAATTGTTGCCATGTATTCTTCTTAGTTAGGCGAGTGCCACGTATAGTTGTTCTGCTATACCAGGCATTGTAGATCGATATGAAAACCCCTCTGATGTGCTCTTTCTATCCATTGGGCGCCTACCCAATCTACATCCATGAAGCCATGCAACTTCGCCTCATCAGTGTCTATATAAGCCATAATCGGATATTGCCCACAAAGGATACCTTAGGACATGCTTGCTGCCTCACAAAGAGCTTGGTAGGCTTAACCATCACTTGACTAAGATGGTTCATGAATAGCATATGTCAGATCTTGTATTAACTAAATACATGAGCGAACCCACAATTTGTCAATAAATAGTGGCATCCACTACCTTTGTCGATGTAGCATCCTCTTTCCTCCAATTTCTGAAGAGGAGTATCCATGGAAGCATAGTCCTCCATGTGAAACTTACCAAGTATCTCTAGAGCATACTTGCTTTGAGACAATGTTGAGTTCACCTTCTGTTGCCATATTTCCAATCTAAGGAAATAATGAAGGAGGCCAAATCCTTCATCTCAAACTCCTTTCCAGATACGCCTTGCATGAGTGTATCAACTGCTCATCACCCATTAGTATTAAATCATCAACATAAAGAACAATGATTAAAAGCTTGCCCTCCCCACAATTTGGTCCAGGGTTTGCATCGCCTCAATTTTGGTGAAGCCAAGTACGGTGAAATAGTTGTTGTTGATACGAGTGTACCAAGCACATGGTGCTTGCTTCAACCCATACAACGCTCTTTTGAGTACGCACATGCGACTCGACTGTGAAATCTCAAATCCTTGGTACGCTCCAATGTACACTTCTTCCTCAATGATCCCATTGGGAACACGATCTTCACATCCATCGATGAATGTGCCAACCCATCGCCGAGAGAAAGGATGGTCCTTATGGAAGAATACCATGCGGCAGTGCAAAGGTTTCTTCATAATCAATCCCCCTCGATACGCGAAGCCCGGGCAACAAATCTTGCCTTATACTTTTCGACACTCCCATCAACAACTTGCTTTACCTTGTAGATACATCTTGAACCTACCTTTGATTTACCAACGCCTTGGGACAATCTCCCAAGCATTGTTCACGATAATGGAGTCATACTCCTCCACATAGCATCTACCCATGTGGTATACGCACTACTTCTTCCAAAAGAAGATGGCTGCTGTCACGATACACTTGCTCATGAGAGCCATGTATCCGATAAATCGATCGAGTGACTATCTTTGTCTGTATTTATGATGTAGGGACTCCTACATTACGTAGCATCAGCTTTAGTCTCTCGGCCACCGTGGTACACTTTCTGCTGTTACGATGTTTGGTTTTGCATGAGTGGACTCCTCCACTCCATGAATCTCCTCCTATGGTTTATCCACATCTAGAGGTTCATCTTTGGGAACAAGAAGTTCCTCCTTTGCATGCGAAGTAGCTCCCTCTCAAGCGATGACTTCATGGCTTTCACATCATTGAATTTTATATCCCATCGCATCATAGTCATCAAAATTTGTTTGGAAAATAAACACGATAATTATGGGGTGTTACTGTGTACCCCCCACAAATATCCCAAGCTATGTTGCGGTCGGCTCCGGCTTCTTCTGGCGTCCTTTGTCACATAGATAAACGAGATGAGGCAAAAATCTTAAATGAGAAATATCAAGCTTCTTACCCGGTAAAATCTTCTTGGAGTGTACTCATACCAAGTACTCTATGAGGACAACGATTTTGCACATGCGCCATTAGTGTTGCATTGTTACTTGCCTTCAAAATTGCATTGGTAGGTACGAATAATGTGACATAGCTCGTGTAGCACCCACCGATCGTTACATTGCTTCCTCTCCATGACCCCATTAACACAGGTTATGGGGCGCTATGAGTTCTCTTCGAATTCCTTCTTTTCTATAGAAGTATTTGAATTTTTCGAGTATATTCACCACCATTATGTCTGAGCCTTCATAATTCCCACGAGCTCCTTCTCCACCAATGCTTTAAGCATCGCAGAACTTTGAGAATGTTTCGCTCTTATTACGCATGAAGAAGATCCGGCATCTACAAGAATAGTCATCGAAAAATATAACATAATACACGTGTTTTGTTGTTGAAGGCACATTGCTTTTTGAATTGGACCCCGGACGCAAAGGCAAAATCGAGGTACTCGTGAACCACGCCTACGACCTTGTAGCTAGCCCTCACCAGGGACGGAGAGGCTCTCTCGGTAAAAGAATATTCAATAAGGGGCAATAGAAATATGATATTAGGCTAGGTAAAATGATAGGGATAAAATGTTTAAATAAAATGAATAGATTAATTAATTCAAGGAAATGTAGGATATAAAGGGACAGTTAAAAGCGAGAATTAAATCGAGGATACAAGATATTTCATGGAAGCGAGATAGGCGGGGAAAATTAGCAATTAAAATGAAAATAAGATGGAGTGGAAAGACTGTTGAGAAAGCTGAAAAGGGCATGATAAATGAATCATTTTCAAATAGAAGAAAAAACACAGAGTATGAATGATTCCCCAAGGTAGAGCATATAAAATGGATTCTACCTTTCTAACTTGAAAACATTCAACTGAAAGTGTTTTTGAATGAATGGTGAAACATAACAATGTACATATGAAACACAAAGGAGGGACATATGCTAAAACTCATACCACATGAATCCCAAAAATCAGAGCTACATCATTTTATTAATTCCCTGCCAAACTGTACAACAGAGCGCAGAGCTCACTTCCACACTATTCCCCTACTTCTGAGTTTTCAGACCTCAGATTTTTTTTTCAGCCCTTGCAAATAATTAGAATTTACAATAAATAGACATATTTGCAGGAATACAAATCGATGGGAAGAGGAGAAGTCTCAAATGAAGATGGAAGGCCAAAAGCCAACAATCTCTTCGTAAAGGAAGAGTTGCGTTACATTATCTCATTTGAAATTTTCGGATATCCAATGAGGAGGATGAAACCATGTAGCGTGGATCCTTTCGAATCATTACTGAAGATGTGACTGTTACATTTTGTTTCTCGGCCTCTGACATTTCTCTTTCCTTTAGCCCCTTTGAAGAAAACTGACTTTTTATTAATCTGCCGTTTGAAATAAA
>CM076578.1:1479876702-1479915244 GCA_034641835.2 Pinus albicaulis
ATGCAAGCGCCCCCTCATACCTCACTAAACTCTGCAATACACCCTACCACCGCTCCACATTCCAACGCTGCTCAGCATACACTCACACCTGCGCTATTTCCCCAACGACCCCCTTCACACTACAGCTCCACGCCTGCAGGCTTCACGGCTCCCTCCCATCTGCGTTTCCCCTTCTCCCCACAACCGCTCCTCTACACTGCGTCCATCCCCACATCCTTATCACTCCGGCCTCCCCTTCCCTCACGCGGCATCCACACACTCTTTCTCCCATCCCTCTGCCCACGGCAGCCCACTACCTCCCCACTGAACTTACACACCACGTCACCCCTTTCCGCCATCACTCCAGCGGCTCCTCCATACCGCCCTTCCCCTATCACTTACGCCCTTTCGATCCCTGCCACTCGCCCTCTCCAAAATACGTTACCGCCCATTTTCAAAATACGATATTCAATATACAATAATACCGCCCCTCCTCATTTACAATATCTCCTTTCATTATAAAATACTGCCCCTCCTTTTTTTTTAAATCGATTTTTATATTCCCCTTCCCATATAATACTTCCCCCTCCCCTCCCATTTAATTTCCATCCCACTTTTAATTCCCTCCATTTTTAATTCCCTTCCCCATTTTTAACTATTCCCATTAAATTTTTTTTAATTAATTTTTTTTTTAATTAATTTTCAATTAATTTAAAAAAAAAAAAAACAGCAGAGAGAGAGAGGAAAAAGAGAGTTATGAACAGCAGAAAATGGAAAATGGCATATGAGGAGCACATGGACTGAAATTTGCAGATTTGACATCATGATTTGTGGCATTGATTTGAAGGGTGATTTTCTTAAAGAATTTTACATGTGAAGACAAGTTTGCCATCATTGAAAACAGCTATTTGAAGAAGAAATTTCAGCTGCCTTAAAGGCCTCTTGCACAAGTCTTTCAGCTGCACATATTTTGCAGAAATATTGTATTGAACTGAAATTGATTTGCATCTTCATTCAAGACTTGAAGTGTATTTGAGTTGAAAAATTGTTGATTGTCCTCCATCATTTGAGGAGCAAATTTTGTACTTTGAGATTTCCATAGTTGGAAATTCTTTTGAGTCATTTGTATTTCTTGTTGCATCACATTGTAAACGGGTGCATTTTCGGTTGTAGCCGACACCCTTTCATTTAATTTTGAGCCTAAGTTGTTGAAATGGCCAAAATCAATGAGGCATTAGAATTGTTGAATAACCTCATTCATTCAAATGTTGATGACATGATAAAAATGAGCAAGGATGCTCTTTGTAACATTCAAAGTTGTTTGCTAGATGCACATGAGAAGATTGAGTTTTTGCAGTTGGAATCTTAGCTTCAACAAGAAGAACTTCAGCAAAAGAGTCACCATTCTGAACCTGTTTCTGTTCAGAAGATTGTGAAGGACTCTCATCAGAAGAAATTCAGTAAAGTTGCAGTTGATCCACATTCAGTTCCTTGTACTAGAGCAGATGTACATGCAGATGCAGCCACCCAACCTGCACTTCTCAAGCCCATCATCAGACCTTGGGAAGAGCTTGTCCACAACAAGCACAGAACTGGTCTTGGATATGACAAGGATGTGTCCTTTCATATTCCAGACTACACAAAGCCCATCATATTTCAGAGTGTCGGATTCCTGTATGACAATTCACCTGCAGCTGTTCCAGATCCTGTTCCACAAAAACAACAGATTGAGAAATGCCAACACTGTGATCGAGTTGGCCATATGAAATATCATTGTTTTGATCTTCATCCATGCAAGCACTGTGGTCGGCACACTCATTCTTCAGACAGATGCTTCAGAAACAAGCCTCCTGCAAGAACCAAGATTCATCTTGGATGGATCGCTTCTTGGCAATGGGCATCAGCAGCCAAGAAGATGTTTACGACACATGTTAGAACTTGTTCCACGCATAACAGGAAGAGAGCGGTTGAGTTTCGCCATCAGCCTTCCTTGTCCCACGACGGGGGGAAAATGGTGGTCATGTACAAGCAAACGACGGATCAAGCGAGCTGGCTTCCTGATCTCTCATTCCATGTTGATTGTAGCCCGGCGGTTCAAGTGAGCACGAGCACGATTCTTCATTCGGATGAGATATGTAGAGGGAGAGATACGGATGCCCTCAGTATCCTTCGAGTTTGGTGGATAACCTAAAACCGTCATCTTCGGTTGGTGGAATAACCCTAAAACCATGTCTTTGGTTGGTGGATAACCTAAAACCATCATTTTCGGTTGGTGGATAACCTAAAACCATCATCTTTGGTTGGTGGATAACCTAAAACCATCATTTTCGGTTGGTGGATAACCTAAAACCATCATCTTTGGTTGGTGGACAACCTAAAACCACCACAGGTAGTAGACCTCCCTTCTTTTAGGTCGAAGGTCTTCCTTTTTTATGAGGGACAATTCCTCTAGCAGAAGCCTTCAGCTTCTTGCCAGTTTTGGAAGAGTTCCGGGAACTGCAACAAGTTTTGCGTTCCAGTGTTGGTGGTCATCCTTAAACCATCCCATTTTTCCAACATTTCAGAGAGTTGATTCAGCCCAAGTGCTGCCATGTATACTTTGCAGATTTGTATTACAACTCTTTTCTTGGACTCACACATACCCCTTCGGATTAAGGGGGATGTTGGAACACCTAATCCTACATGGGTAGGTGTGGAATGCGAAAAGTCACAATGGAGTCCAAGTGACCTTGGAATGTGAAACCAAGAGTCACACCATTGTACTATAAATGTACATCTTTGTATAATGGAAAATAAGAAAGCCTCACGCTTATCCTTCATTGTGTGTTGAGTCTCTTGTGTGTGTGTGTTTATCTTCCTCATACACCATGTGTGTGCTTCAACATGGTGTTTAACAAGCTTTATGAAATGGAGTTGGGTTTATAGATCCTTCCAACCGATGCAAAGGTTTTGTTTTTTTTGGTTTGATTATCTCCACCAAAGGTGTTTCAGAATTTTTTTCATCAAACCTTTCTACTACCCTTATAATGAAACTTGTATAAGTATATGTATTTTCATTTTTTAATTAAAAAGACTCAAATAACCACCAAGAATAAACCTTACCTTCAAAATGAATGCTACTTTGATGGCTTCATTCTCCGAACTTCTTGTGTTGTCATAAATAGGGTGTCTAGCTCCTCCACCCAAACCCTAGCCGAATATTTAGGTGAACCATCAAAAATAGATAGAAAACAAGAATCTACCCACATCATGTTGCTTGCACCTTGTGCTTCTTTCCTCCTTTATATTGCAAAAACCTTGAAATTTTAGGTGATCTTTGAACCTCTTAGATTGAGATTCATACTTTTGCAAATAATCACCAAGAGTCTCTTCTCGTAGCATTGTCTTTCCTCCATCTCTCTTACAAGAACTGGGCACAAGACTACATTTTGGATAATAATGTGTGGTTGCATTCTCACACCCATCATGAAAACATTCAGGGCTTTCTTCATATTCAAACCCCTTGAGATTCCCTACACATCTCCCTTCTCATCTTCTTGATATCTCCTCGACAGTTTTACATAGTTTGAAAAGAAGCTTTGAGAGCTCCTCTTCTCTCTACCTCCAAATAATGGAGTCATGTCTTTTTTTTTCCTATACATCTCTTCTTCTTGTGAGAAGCTTCTCCTTATGGTGACATATTGGTCGAATGCATAGGTTGAGCCAAGATTATGCTTTTTGATACAACCGTAATATTCCCATGGGGAAGAAGAATATAGCTCATTTTGTTAAAAAGCGACAACAAGTATTTAACACATGAAACCATGAGACCAATATGGATTCATAACATTATGTATTTAGAACAGAAGATCAATACAAAATAATGAGGTATGGATCATATACAAAGAGGAAACAAGCCTCACAAAATCAATCACACTCAAATATGAGATGTTGTCACAAAACAAATGTCGAAGAGAAAACTACAGCTATGTGCTTATATTGGGTATAACTATAGCTAGAGATGATAAAATTATAGAAAAATACCGATATGGGCCCCAATAGAATCTAAACATTCGCATCTAGGCACCGCATCAACTTTTCCAAGACAACCCAAGAGGGTTTCCCAGAAAATGCACACAATGTGCCAATGTAAGTTGCGGTACCCTGTGGTTGAAGATATGATGTAACAATGGTAAATGAGAATATAAGTGGCTGGGAAGATGATGTAGAAACCTACAAAATTTTCCGCAGATCCCCTAGATGAAAGAATGGCTCCTCCACCGAAAAAAATCACCTCCCAAAACAAATTACACTACAACTACCCCCGCAACTCCTCTTTCCTAAATACCCAGACCGTCATAAATCGCATTGTAGGGAATGAATGCTCCTTAAATTTCTCACCGCTAAATGTGTCAATAAATCTCAAGAGGCTTATTTACAAGTCTTCCAATGGATGGAAACCTTCCTCTACTCGCAAAACTAGCTCTAAAGACACCCGATCTAATTCTCCACCATCGCACTTCGCAACACAACACAATATCCCCGTAAACTGCGTTGATGTAGAAATTTGTAGCTTGGCCTTAAGCCCGAATGTGGAAATTAAATGCAATGCTCTTCCAAGAGGCCTCTCAAGGAAAGAGGTGGGATTCCCATCGAGAACACCGGGTGTTAAATGAAGACAAGTTAATCTCAACTAAACAGCCTGAAGAAGGCAAGAAGTCTAAATAGCCCACATACAAAATAATAATCCAAATCATAACCCCATGTAGTTGTCATCCTTTTCATTATATATATTATGAGCTTCTCGTTCTTAACCCCCCAATTAGGTCATTTCTCCATGCAATCAATCTCCTCCAAAACTCGCGTTATTCCCTATTTAATGTCCACTCCTCCATAACAAATATTGTTGACTTTGGCCAAATTGACCGTTCAACATGAACTAACCCCCGTTCATACTCAAAGGTGCTTTATCGAGCTTCTTAGAAGGTCTCCTTTCACACTTGAAGTGTTTTTATTGCTCCTATGAGATTTATAGGCCTCCCCACCCATTATTCACCTACCTAGTGACAAACAACGATAATTCCATTTAGCTAAAAGCTAAATTTTAGGAATATTACAATTGAGTACGCTGTATTTTTTCCTTTTGATTTTTTTTTCTCCTATTTCACAAGGCCATTAATTTAGATTAGTTAAATTAATTAATTAAATAATAATATTTACAATTTAATTAACCTAATTACTTATATAATTAATTAAATAATTTTATTTACATATTTAAAAATTAATAAAATAAAGATAAAATATAGTTTGTACATATTTATGTCTTAAAAGAAAATCACTCAAATTTTGAATAAGTGCCATTTTCAACCTTAAGTCCGACCGCAAAATTTGAGTCATCAAGAAGCACTGCAGAAACTCCATAATGGCGAAGTGACTGTATGGAAAACCAAGAAAAATGAAAATCCCGCAAAATTAACGAAATAAAAGCATAAAATAAGTGATATGACATAAATTGTTATTGCAGGGTCCCCATATCTTTTGTAAAAAAAATTATGGGTAGGGTTGTGGCCACAACATGATAGCATTGAAATATTTCTTTTTTTGTTACTAATAATTTTTTTAAGTGCTATGTGTCAACTTTATGTTGAACACGAAATTAATTGCACATTTCCCTCATACTCTTATCCGAATGAAAAAAATGGTATCCACCCATCGTATTTACCCATGGTATTGAATGATGTAACTCAAGGAGGCATATAAGATACCACCACACCAATATTACAACAAGAATATCGAAACTTCGAGGGTCTCTAATTCAATTATCAACTCAAGGTTCATACAAACTTAGGAGGTATTGGTACTAAAGTGTGCAACTTAAACATATTCTATTTAGGTTGTTTGATGCCATTGGGGATAAGGTAAAATGCACAAATACCTCTTTTCGATATTCAGGATATAGGAAATGTGTCAAAAAACCAATGAACGAAAAATAGGCCTAATTCAGCTCAAAGAAAGAAGCAAAGAAAACAATCCATATTCAATCCGTAGAAAGAAAATGACATAAGGTAACCCTATTCTAATTGCAGAAAAGAAATTGTCAGGAAGTAAACTCACTTTTTTCTAGGAAATAAATCTTTATACTAACAACAAGAAATTAAATGAAATTAATAAACCTATGCTAACTGCAAGAAAATAAAGCGTTGTGACTCAATTCAGATGCTAGAGAAAAATTCGAGTTTATTCTATGATGCATGATAAATCAATTTCTAGTTGAAAGAAGGCATTCACACACTAAACCCTAATTACGTAAAAGACAAGCTTTACTACAACCAATAGTAAAGTTTCTAAGGGGTCCTCGAACCTCTAAAATCCATCTCAAGGTTTAATTAACATTGTAATGTGCTAAGGAATGAAAACAAACTTTATGTGCAAATATGGAGGTTTTCTTCGAAACACCGGCGTACCTGCCACAAGATGGCCTTGTTTTGCTATCGAAACATACAAGAGAAGTTTTAAGGAGGTCTAAAATGTGGTTTGAGAGGTGAAGAAGTTATAGGAAGGTTTTTTAACAGTAAATAGGTCCTTTCCAAGCTCAAATATGCTCATTGGATCAGATCATGTGAAGAATATAAATCTAGAGTTACCTATGGCTCGTCTAGGTTAAATAAACTTGTAGGAAGATCAGACAAATGAGTAACAATGGGTGAAAATATCATGTTTTAGGTGAACTAAATGCATCAAAACAATACTAACTACAATTTATGAATCACTACTATCAAACTAGAAGCAAAATTCAAGGTTGTTCAGTAAAAGCAAAGTGCATAAGTAATTGATAAAATTTATGATTGCAAAAAAGTGAAATGATGTAAAGGATGAGTTGAATTTTAAATGAATAATATCAATGCATGAAAGAATTTATTTTGGGTAGTATCGTAAAAGATACATAAACAAACTTAGAAATAATAATATTTTTAACCTACAGATAACAATACTTTTTTAGAGATGAGATTTGCATAAAAACATAACTAAATTAAATACATGGAGCGTAAATGTACAATAAGGGGGTTTTTGGGAACCTCGGGTTTGGTCTTCTAACCCAATGAGACTTGGGTCCCTTAAAGAAGAATTGGACTAGCAACAAAATAGTGTTTTTCATTAATCAACAAGTGTGCTCATACATGAAACATGAAAATGAAATAGCATGCAAGGAAGCCTTTCTTTCATTGTTGACTATCATCTCTAAAGTTTTGAATCCCCACCGGGCTACTAAGGTCCCTTATTTATACAAAAAAATTATCGAGGGGTAGCCTCTCAAGAGAGGACAACTTCCTAAAAATCCCTAGAAATTTGGATTTGGTTTCGTGATGGCCTACTACAGTGAGGTGATAAATTTATTTGAGATAGTCAAGTTTTGTTCATCCTTTAGCAGGGACAAGCCCCATAATCTTCTATTGCTAGACTCTTGCATGATTTTCATAAGATATCCTCAATATCCCACAGAATTAATGCTTTAGGTACACAAGATATGGAATTATCTTCTAACCCTCCTAAGAACATATTAAAGTCAGAAAAGGCATTATCAAGTGCAAAGGAAAGGTTAAATGTACCCAAGGGGATGGTTAGATGGGCCTTAAGTTATACCCATTTTGGGAGGCTCATCATATCCCCCACCGAAAATATTACTCATCCTCGAGCAACCTAGCTGGCTTCTATCACTTTTCATTCATTATCCTCCTAGATTTCATGACATACCAAGCTATTTTAGATGTGGTAGCTCCTTCCAAATGGAACCCTGCAATCACCTCAAATTTTGTCCACTCCCTATTTTCTTCTTCGATTCGATGCTCCTCATAGGCCCAACAAGAAAGGAGGACCTAACTTGAGTCCAATTCCGCGCGGGAATCCAAGACTTTGTATGTTTCTTTTGTATAGAGGTGTTTTTTCCAATGCATTCCTAAACCTCTCAGGAATGGTATTATCTTATTTTTTAAATTGTGTGGAAAAGGTATGCCACATTATTTTGAATGCTTGCAGGATTTCATCTCTCAATAATATGAAAGTATCTTCAAAATTAAGGATTTCCTATTCTTTCCTTTATTCATATTGTTTCCATTTTAGGATTTTCTTCTATGAGCCCATGATTGGCTATGATGAGATGTGAGGAGGGCAATTTTTCCTCGACGATAATTGTTCTTTCACCTCTCGGGATAGCTCTCGATCTCCCTCTTACCCTAATTTCTTCATCGTTAAACCATGAAGCTAGATCCATTAATGGCACATCACCAAATTAATAATTTGGGTCCCAAATATTCATGTCGTGTAGTACTACAGATTATGCATATAAAATCATGTAATTCCGGCTCTATCCTCAATGCTACATTGAGACAAAAAATAATAAATTAAGAACTGAAGAATTTTCTTACATCTTGTAGGGAAGGGAACCTTTGTGCTAAGGACATGATATGAACTTAACACCACCGATCTTCTATAAATATAGAATAAGTTTTTGAAGGGTTTTGCTAACATATGGCCTCCATGAGACCGGCCACATAATTTTTTTTTTCTTCTTTCTCTTGTAGTAGCCTATGTTTTTTCTCCAATTGGACTTTAAACTACTTGTTTTCCTTATATAAATAGTCCCTTATGTTTACTTCATGGAACCTCAAAGTTACTATTTATTCTCCCACATTCTTAACATTTTCCTCCACAATTCCAACTTTATCAACCCCTTGACCTTCCAATTTTCATCCATCTATAAGTTTTTCCTCTCTCTTTTCCTCTAGTCCAATGAATAGAATTGGTGCAAGGTGGATAGGAATCACTCTCTCCCTCCATCATCCAAGCATAATAATAAGGAGAGTTTTGCCAAGGATTTGGTTCCCCGTAACTTTTTATTTTTCCCCCTCATATTCCACAATCTTTTCTCGTAGCTCGCATTCGTTCCCCGTGGCACCAAGGGTTGCTCCGAAAGCACCATATCTTGAATGTTAAACCCTTCTACCGAGCTTCGTGGCTCTTTTCCTCGAGCGATGTGGAGGTGATCTCAAATATAGTTCTTCTTCCTTTTGTAGGCTCTTCCTCCTTATGGTTAATTGACTCCTCAATGATGACTTGAGTGGGAGAAGGTGGTCCTAGGTTTTCCCTTACCTTATTCTATTTCTCTTCCTTCTTATGAAGTAAAGAGGGGCTTCCTCTCGGTTTCCTCACTCTTCGAATCATTAGGTACTCAAGGCTACCAGGTTAGCAACAATTTCTTCTTTCTAAATTTCCTTTTGAAGTGACATCTTTATACTCAACATACTCTCGGGGCTTTTGAGCACATGATTCTGGCCAAATTACATTAGATAACCTTGCCATTTTTCCTCTACCTCTATTTCAACCTGTGTCTCCGTCTATCTTTACGCTCTTCTTTTTCATCTTTTTTCTAATTATTTCTTGGATTCCTCCCTCTTAATCAAATTCTTCTTTTTCTTCTATTCCAATTTCCTCTCGATTTTTATCCTCTCTTTAGCTCCAATTGAGGTCAAACTTGGATTCCAAAAAGGTTTTCTATGTCCATGTCTATGAAATCAATCAAAGAAACAAGGCTTTGTATGATTTCCAAGGAATAAAGGGCTATCAATTTTATAAACCCATGGTGAGGCTAGATAATTATGTTTTCCCTTTTCACCCTATACTCATTTATTTTATAGACTAAAGGAGGTAATAGAGGAATGTTGAGTCATTGTTGGGAAGGTAGATCTACTTGAAATATGAGTTGGTAAATCAATCTAAACTTGTAGGAATATACAATGTGAGCTTTAATTCACATGAAATATATTTGAGGATATGGTAGGCTACCTAATCTCAAGGCTATGGAAGGATTTCCCTCCCCTCACCCCATTTTTATCCTCGTGGGTTGCTCATTATGAACGAAGATTGTTTTCTTGGTCAGAGTGGCCTCAAGCCTATCTTCTTTGTTCCATTTGACCCCCTCGGGGAGTGTGGTGACACTACCTAGATAATTTCTTCATTTAGATAGATGATGAGGCTTCTAACCAAAATAATAGCCTCATGCCTTTCTTGTTATTGGATACTTGAGGAAAACCTTGAGAAATTTCATCATGAAAGCCTCTCTACTCTTCGAAGAAAACCTATCCAATGGAATATCGAAAAAATGTTTCTCAACCTTGGGGTATTAATGGATCCCGGAGGGCTATATAGGTTCTCTTCTATTAAATCCTCCCCATGGCTTAATATACTTCCAACATAGTGGAGAAAGGAACTTGTTTTCATCGCCATACGAACCTAGGGTTTCTCGTACTATGTAGGATATTATAGCAAAGAAAAATTCGACAATTTTTTCAAGGTTAAGGAAAGGAAAATTACAACATGCACACATATTCTATTGGAACACATCTTATTCTTAAGAAAATGTCCATCCAATCCAATTTTTGTTCTTACTAAAATTCAAACTATAAAACTCACAGTAGTTCTTTTTCCTAATAATTGAGATGTTTTTTTGAATTCTTATGCCAAATGTTGGTGAGGAGAAAATGCATTTACACTTCTTCACAAAATTTCCCTCATTTCTCAAGGATTGATGGCTATTTTGGCATAATTAGGCTTCTTATATCACTATGTCAACTTCATGTAGATATTTTTTGCAAAAACTCGTAGCGACCATGTTGAAAATGTTTCCGTAGGGCCGACCTCTTGTACCACTAGTGGGGGCCTTTGTGTTTAAAATGGAAATACACACAAAATAGACTCAAAGGGGCCCAAAATAGGTGGTTATTTGTTGAGGTGATGAGCTCAGCATGTTATGTGAGTTTCCCCCACCTACCACATCATGCTCTATGTTCCCTAATGAATAAGAAATGTTGGCCCACTCTTAATTAATTTCCTTTTTTCTTGTCCTCCCTCTCACACATGTGGGTGTCCTTTGAGAAATCGAAGTTGACCGCTTACATATGGCTAAGGCTACTCTAACTAAATTTGGATTATAGAACATTTTCCTTCATATACTTCCGTTGTTTCTCGAAGCTCGAATGTGTTCGAAGGGGAGGTTCTCGAGAATCACATACCTAGGGCTTGCCTCTTTTGTTTTATTGCAAATTTTATGGAGTGACACGATGTAATTGTTGTAGATTACTTCGATGATCCCTAATTATTGAATTCTTTTGTTTCCTATGAGGATATGCTAGAGGTTCTAATGATGCTGCCATTGCTTTTAGATACCTTCCGCAGTCTTTTCATTATTTTTGTTTTTTTCTCCACGTATCTCTCGGTTCAAATGGACAAAAAAATGTTGTAGGTGATTGAATGTTATTTTTGTAGGTAGAAGATGATATTGTAGCGGCTTCAAGGTGGATTTCTTGTAGTCGCTCGAGCCCGTTTTATTTGTCCCTTGAATATGCCGGAATTCGCGGATCTTGTCATCCATGGTGCATACTTGAGCTCGTAGGACTTAAAGACTACCACAGATCGTGTGCTTCTCGTACTTCAATCAAAAAAATCTCCTCAGACTCATAATTTATTTTTGTTGGAGCCTTCAATTTTTTATTTTTTTATAATTTAGGAGGAAGCACTTTGTGACGACGAGGTATTTTCTACTGAAGATTGGTGGAGAAAGTTTTGGGAAAGGTTGGCTTGTTGTGATTGAACAATGAAAATAGTGAAAGGAAATATTGTAATTTGATGGGATGTATGGGTGTTAGACTCGTAGGTACCTTCTTATTTTCTCATAGATGAAAAAATTTCGTGCTTGCATCCTTCTTCTTCGCTTCTCCATGGTATCATGTAGTAATACATGATCTTTCTAGTAGCAATTTGAGACATTGAATGAACAAATGGAAGAGGCCTAGGAATGATGGAGGAAGGTTAGGAATAGTATGGGAATGAGTGAGATGGATGTGGAAAAGCTTCTTGAATTCTTTGAATGTGAGTGCTTACGTTTCAAGATGATCTTATGTGTTACTACTGAAATTTTGTTGTAGTTGGTACGACTACTTTAATAGATCAAACATAGATGAATTTTTTTTGTCTTAATCTTTTTTTTTTTTTCCTGATTTTTTGTTTTTAAAATTACGAGGCCCCCTCTCTCGGCTACCTCATGGAGGTTTTCATCCTTAGTGAGCCTTCTCGTGCCTCAAGTGAGGTTTTCAAACTCGGGGATATTTTTATTTTTTCTTTTCTTTTTCTTTTTATTTAGGCTCATTGGCTGCCCTCGGGAGGTTTTAAGCCTATGAGCCTCCGCCTGTGCCCAAGGAAGTTTTCACCGGGGTTTTTTTCTCTTTTTTATTTTTTGTGTTTTTTTTCTTTCTTCATTTTTTATCGTAGTTTTAATGGATTGGGAGCTTTGAGGCTATCAATAATATTCAGCTTCCTCTCGCTTATTGAATTATTAAACTCAACCTCGAGAGGATTGTGAAACTTCAATCCGTAGCCATTCCCTAAAACTCGAGATTCGTTCTTCATCAATTGTCTTAACACTACTACACATAACACTAATTTGTGACAAATATTTGTTGATCTTGTGAGGACATTCATAGCTATAACGACAAAAATATATTTTTCCAAAATGTCAAAAATTTTACCATCATATTTTCGCATCTACTTGATTGCCGCAATTTTGACGAAATTTTACGTTGCAATTCCATGTGTCATTATTTTGATGAGAATTGTCATCGCATTAAGGCTTCATAATTGCGACGATTAGTTTTCAAGAATTGTAGCATTTAGACATAGAATCAGGATGCTATGGTGTCAAATTTCCAATACCTAGACATTAGAAATTATGATTCTAGATGTCAAAAGTGTGACTTTTGTTCTTTGAAATTGGGACATTTAGTTGTCAAGAATTGTAATGTTATGGTGTCAAAAGTGACATGCTTAGATTTTTTGTAAATTGAAATTTTATGTTAAAAGTGCGATGTTTATTCATTAAAATTGTGGCCTATCATGGGTAGGAATTGTGACATTTGGTCGTCGAAATTTTGATGTTGAGTCATCAAGAATTGTGACATTATTTTGTTGTAAGTTTGATGTTTATTCTCAGAAATTGTGACTAATATAGCGTAGTAATTGTGACGTTTGGCCATCAAAATTGCGATGGTGGAGGCATAATAAAATAAAATCACCTCCCAAAACACACAATCTTTGATATTGCAAGACATATTTAATGTAGTTGTCTCCTTTCTTAGTAGGAAAGCCCAAGAAATTTTAGTGTACTTTTAAAATTTTATTTCTTTGTTAAATGCTTTGATCCTATATTCTCATTATTATAACAATAATTATAGGTGCCTATAGGTTACAACAACTAATTATTTTATTAACCCATTTCAAGAAGCCTAGAAAATTGTGAGACTAGTTCTAGAATTATTAACTTTTTACTACCCTAAAAGTAAAAAATTGGTTTATGAGATCTATTCTAGACCCTACATGGTTATCATTGATGAATATTTGAACTAATAAGCACCATGCAAGTGAAAATAGATGAAAAAACAAGACCTAATAAATACCAAGTGATAACTATCATAAAAATGTCAATTGTGCTCAAAACTGGCCATACCTCCTATGTCAAGCTATCCCTCAAGGGATATTGTTGCATGTGTGAAAAAACACCTAAAACATACTCTCACACCAAGCAAGATCAACATAATTAGGGGCAAACCCATCAAAGCATCATAGTGGATCATATTCAATGTTAAGGGCACAAAAATACTTCACATAAATTTTTCCTTCAAATGCTCTCTAGCTCATAATTTATAGCAATACCACACTTGTGTTAGGGATGATGATGCAATTAGCCCTATTAGTGTGGTCCAAACCCTAGAGGAAGGAAATTTCAGGTAGGTCAATCAATCCATGGATGCATGTGATAATGTGATAATGGAATGGAAAATATTCAAAGAATATGGTCATAACCATGGTACTAGATGAAAGAGGTACAAAATATTGAGCATGATGATAAAATGGAGAAATTGTGAGGCGTGAGTTACCCCTTTCCTCCGCCTTCATTTTCAACCCTTTGTTGTGCCTTTTAATTTAATGTTTTGTCTTTTATTTTGACATAACTTAGGTAACCTCGACTTGATTTATTCTTTTCTCAATGCCCTTAAAGATGTAATTTTTTATCGCTATCCGGGTTGGGACATTTGTAAGTTCCTTTAATATATGGAGCATGAAATGATTCAAAACTAGGTGGTGTTTTTCAAGGAAGAATAAGAAACCCAAAAATATGATGCCATCAATTTCTATCTACTATGGACGATTTAACATCCAACTAATATAAAGAGTTTCTTGACATGTAAAAGCACCCCATTCTCCCATCCACCACCCTCCAACCAATGTCATTCAACAATTTTGGGGGCAGAAACACATGAAATTTAACCTCCTCCACATTTTCAAAATACTTCAAAACTACTACGCATAAAAGTTAACCATTTTAGGAGCATCAATGTTTTTAAACCATATGCAATTTCATGCTCCGAAATGTGTATAAACCATTGATCTATGCTAAATTGGATTGTCAAATCATTGCAACTTTATTTCATTAAACATTTACATCCTATGAAATCAAGGGAATTATTACTATAGAAATTAATGGATATATATACTCTTTTTCATTTTAAAAAATTTATTTGTAGGTAGGGCACACCATGTTAAATTAAGTAGTGTCTTTGAAAGCTTATTTATGAATTTCATCCAAAAAGAGAAAGTTGTAGAACATGAAACTTCAAAATTTAACAACTCAACTAATGAATTCCACCTTGTATTTAATCTTATCTCAGATATATATATATATATATATATATATATATATATATATATATATATTCAAACTTTTGAGGCATCATTTCCCCATATTTTTATGAACGAATTACTTCCACCGTTTCCACCTTTTCCCTACAATTATCTAAAGTGATAGTCCTTGGACTAGAGGATATGGAAATTGACCCATGATTTATATCCAAGCACAACATCAAGATGCAAATGGACCCCACATAGACCCTACCAATTGAGCAACCCAAAAGTACAAGGAACTCCGGTAGTCTCAGCCCATAATCATGCCCTCTCGTATTTCACCACATCCTTTGACAAGGAAAACCTTCACACTTATGTAAAGGTAGAGGACACAAGGAAAATTACATGTATGTGAATTTTATTCTCTCCAAGATTTTTTATTAGACAAGATGAATTAACTCACTTACCATCAATTTCTTATTTAACATATAGGTGGTTAACATAGAGAGAATGTTGTGCATTATAATTTTTAACACTTATGACCATCCTCTAATCAGTTCCATTATGAATAATGAAGAGAAATCGTTAGCATATGAACACATTGTAGGAATTTTTTTTTTGTAAATCAATTCAAAATTTTGAGAAATGTTGGGATGTAATTGAAAGAAGGTTATCAAGGGCCCAATATCAAAAGCTAACCAAGGTGGAAATTTTGGGTTTATAAAAAAAATAGTTAAAGGATTTTATGTTAAAAATTTTCAAACAAGAGTTATTTTAACAAGGTTTTGCAAGCGTACTCTCTTAGAAATCTATATTTTGTGGACCCTCAATGTGACACACTATCACATACCGCTCTGCACTCTCACTTGCCATGAATGTGAATGGAATGTGTAGATTGATCTCAACACTACATCAAATATGTATTTTGTGGACCCTCAATGTGGACACACTATCACATATTTCTTTGCCTCATAATCACCCACTATGAATGTGAATGGAATGTAGACCGATCTAAACACTACATCAAATATGATTTCAAATAAACAAACTAAAAAATATGATAACAAAATATATGAACAAAGAATACTACTCTCCAAAATGTAAATATATTCCTAGGCAGGAATTTCATCCTTATCAAGCTTTTTTGCAACATCTTCGAAGAAACATTGATCAATGAAAGTTTTTCAAATGGTGTGGAACCTAAACGACCGTGTAGATCTCATTATTCAAAATCCTGGCACAACTCGCTTTGTGGAAAAACGACACCATATGCTCCTAAAAATTATGTCCTCTTTCCCAAACAAACAATTTAAAAAAAATGGTAGTTGATAGGGAAAAATGTGGGCTAGTGGTGCGTGCTACCACGTGGCTCTCTCTTCGGTTGGTCAAAAGACATTTTTTTAGCCTTTCAAGCTTTGCCACTTGTCAAATTTCTATTGGCTATGGTTTGGACGAGTTTTATTGGTTGTAAGATGGAAAACCACATGCTTCCACGTGGCTCATCCTGTGAGGTCGCCAGGCAAGGTGCGCATGGGCCACCAAAATTGGTTGAAGGTCGAACTACACCACCTAGAGGGATTTGACACCGTGACCACTTCACACAAAAAAATGCACCGCATGAAGATTGAGCCATATTATTCGTTGTTAAAAATATTGGCACAAACATTATAAAAAATTAAATGGCGCAATTAGGTGGGGAAGGGGGTCAGGGCTTAGGCCTCAACCCCCCCATACATGTTTTATATATGATTGTTGCTGAAGAACTGAAGTGAAGGATAATCACCACCATCACTATGCCTTATGACCATTCCACCCGACCGCTATCGTGGCCGCCAATTTGAAACTGCCACCAAATCACAGACGAATCGCCCGGGCTGGCCACCTGCGGTGACTTCCGCTTCCCGATCGCCAACATTTAGTATAACTTTCGTAATATTTTTTTTATTTAAAAAAATAATAATTTTGCGCTATATGATATCGTTGGAAATTCGTAATTAAGGCGTTATTGTGAAAATTAATGTTCCGATAATTTCACCAAGAATTCCGTGAAATTGTTGGTTTTTCCGCTAGTCAAAAATGGACGAATTTGTAGAACTTGTGACAAATTTTGGGGAAATTGTGTGCTGCTAGTAGGAAAACTAGAGGCTCATAACTTCTTTAGGTTTTGACCAAATTCGAATCGAAAGGGGCTAGATAGGAATTTTGGGCATTCTAAAGCCGATGAACAGTTTTGAAGCCTTTGAGCAATGTAAATGCGTAATCTCCATTTTGAGCGTAATGAAAGAGGGTCAATCCATTGGAAGTCGTGACCAAGGTGGGGATTTAGGCCCAGAGAGGTGAAACTCTTCATCGTTTTTTGTCTTGTGGTTATTATTATGGTGCATTTGTGTGTTGTTTATGTATATTTTAGAGTTTATTTACATGCTTTATGTGTTTAAATATTAACATAAAAGCTCTCAAAAACTCGATCTACACTTGCAATTTGAAAACCCTCAAGCACATTTTCATTAAAATCCTGCGTTTACATCAAGCTTGTATCGCAGCTTTGGTTTTCTTTGATGTTGGGAGGACTTAATTGTTTTCAAGTGTATATGATGCTTACAAGGTCAAAGCTCAAGATAGGAGATGGAAAGTCAGGTTGGAAGTCCTCAAGTTAGGTTAAGGATAAGGAGAGCAAGTTTGCCTCAAGCTCCGCCCTCACAAACTTTTCCTCAAATTGTGCAGCTGAAGATTCAACAAGCATGTCTCATGAAGGAGAAACTAATAAAATATTAGAAGATGAAAAAAGAATTTCAAAAATATTTTGACAAGACCGAAATGGTCAAGGTTCTCTATGAAGAGAGTGACACCAAGATCACAGTGGTGAAAGTTACAAGCCTTAAAAGGAGAGGTTTTTAATCGGAGTAAATGGAGGAGATGATGATGCTTCAAAGGAAAATGGTGACAAACTGTAAGCTCTTCTCCACCATCATCTTCACCTTCAGCCTTTCTTCCTCTTCCACAACCACCGTTACTCAAACCTCCACATACCCCAAGGCGCATCTTAAAACTCCTCAAACTTGATATAAAATTCGATCCGCTCTATGTATAATGGTGAAGTGAATTCTGAAATTACTTGAAAATTGGGTTCGTCAACTTGAAGTTTATTGCGTAGATCCAAAACATCAAAGATGATGAAACAAAGATTCAAGCCATTTCATTTGTTGAGATTCAATGATGATGAGCTTAGTGAAAATCAAATACCTTCACTAAGTGGGCTCGCAAGCTATTTTAAGGTGTGTCTATTTGAGACTATGTCTACTTTTAGACATGGTGTATTGGTACCGTGTCATGGGATGCTATTTGTGGATGGTTGGTCAGGGTTGGAAAAATAGATGAAATTCTATTTTAGAATATTGGGCGAAGCCCAGTCATGTATCGTCGATCTAAAAATATAAGTGTCAATTATTATTAGCCCTTAATAATAATCACACTCTAAATATCAACTTATTCTCTTGGAGCACTTAATTTCAGTGTACGTATTTGGCAAATCAAGGTCAAGGAATTACACAATCGCTAGGGTCAACGGGTGGTTCAAGTGCATGGAGGACTCCGGCTTAGAATCGAAGGGGAAAAGTTATGACAAAGAGTTACAAGAGTAGTTCATGGAGTTGTTATTCATTTTAACTCGCCTGTCGGAGTTAAACTCAAATGAGCTAGTTGTATCTAGTTCAATCGAATGATACACTAGTGAGAGTGGAGTGAATTAATTAGTTCATTAATTCACAAATAATAACTCAATATTAATCAACTAAACAAATACAACAGCTTAACTATAGTGCATGTGGCCCAAAGGAGACCCAAAGTGGAGAGATAGGTGAAAGGGTGAGATGGACTATCTGGGTTGTGACCATAGTGATGCATTGATTGCATCACACACACATCGGAGTTTCCAATGAGGATTGCGTACCAAGGCAAGGTAGATTCGAATCTGGTCTGTGTGGTCTTCTTCGAAACAGGATTGCGCAAAGGAAGCAAGTTATCGGTGGCAAGAAATCGTTGCATGGATTTTGTAGATTTCTTCATGTTAGTGTGACGATTGATTGTATTGAGATCTTGATGTGTACTAAGCTTTGTATGAGATTGCTACATAATTCCATGATACATAATATATGATATTTGGGGTTTTTAGCTTCGTGATTTCCCGTTAAACAATTGTGTTATGTGCGATTGTTTTTATTGCTTCATGTGTTTGCAATTGAGTTTAAAATTTCTGCAAAAGATTAATGAAATGGAAGGATTAAGTATTTAGCAAGAAGATAAATATTTTTAGATCAGAGAACTCCGGATATATACATGCATATGTTATATAATTTCTACATCATTGAGGTTGGAAAGGTTGCTTGATTTTGGTGGGAAGCAAAACACAAGAGGATATGAAAAAGTATGGTAAGGTTCCACTTTTGGATAAGATTTTATTGTTGCACTTAGAAGAAAATTTTATCCATTAATCATGCAAAAGGATATTATGGATTAGTATAATTTTGGACAACTAAAGGGTCAAAGTGTGCAAATATAAACTCAAGAATTTAGAGAAGAGTACTCAATTTTGGGTGTAGATTTGATATCACAAGAAACTTTGTTAAAGTGCATTGGAGGTGTTAGCGTACCTAACGCAAGTGTACGAAAAGAGTTCACTTTAGCTTCACGTGAAAATGTCTTCAATAAAAATATTGGTTGCTTCAATTTCCTTAGATCTGCAATAGATAGTCAAACAAATGCTTCTAAACCTAATCTATGCAACAAAAGAAGCTAAACATTAAAAAGAAATAAGAAAGTGCTCCAGGTATCCAATGGACAAGACAAGATATAATAAATATATATATATATATATATATATATATATATATATATATATATATATATATATATATATATATATATATATATATATATATATATATATACATGTATATATATGTATATATATATATATGTATGTATATATATATATATATGTATGTATATATATATATATATATATATATGTATGTATATATATATATATATGTATGTATATATATATATATGTATGTATATATATATATATGTATGTATATATATATATATGTATGTATATATATATATATATATGTATATATATATATATATATGTATATATATATATATATATATATATATATATATGTATGTATATATATATATATATATATATATATATATATATATATATGTATGTATGTATGTATGTATGTATTAACACCGGGAAGGCAAAAATAATGATGTTACCGGTATCTCTCTAATGGGATGGGTTCTTGGTTGTCCTCAACGCTTCGCATCCGTGTTTCTCTCTCTCTCAATGGTGTAGAAACTCCAAGACATGTTGAACTCTATGGGAGCCCAAAAGCAAGAAAATAGTAGCAACAATGAGAATGATCAAAGCGTGACAATGAAAGTGATCAAAGTGAATAATGAATGGAAACCTCTCCTATTTATAACAAAATATTGAGTCATCCTCGTATATTTGGTGAATAATAAAAATATTATTAACCAATATCTAGATCTAATCGATGGAATATTTTATTATATTTTTGTTGGAGGGAAAGGAATTTGAATTACAACATTTTTATTTAGAAATAATAAACAAATAAAATGATTTATTTATCATTTCAATAATGGGGTTAAGGAATAATTTAACTAATAACGATTCGATTAATTACTTTGTGTGATTTGTTCAAATTTAACAAGGAGGGGCGAGACCTACAAATGATATAAGTATCCTTTAATTTTTAGGTACCTATTCTCGTTGAGGTGGGGGAGGCATACCTATGCCCACCGAGATGAAAAAGTAGAAAGAATAATGGTGCACCCGTAAAAAAAAGAGACCGAGCTATAAAGTACACATGCAGCAGTAAAATGTTCAAACAAAAAACATAATGGATCCCACACATACTCGCACCCTAGTACAACAGCTCAAAATCGAATACAATAATATCTCGAGTACATGAGACATAATAACAACCAAAGAATCTCTCGATAAACATGAAAGGGATCTGAAAATATGAATGGATCATCTGAGTGATACATGCATGTTATAGGCACCGGTAAGGGTCGGGAACCGAACCCATCAAATCTTTGAAGCCTATCCGAAGGTCGTAACATAACATGAGGTCATCCCGGCATGTGGGGCCACCGAAGGGCCAACCCCTTATGAGGTCTAGAACATCTCACACACATACCCGTAAATCACTAGTATAATCACTGATCATCGAACCATCACATATGAATCTCGACTGCGTCGAAGATGAGCATATGAGAAACAATCAATTCAAGGGGAAATGAAGAGTCCCTTTTACTTGATTCGAGGCAATACAACAAGAATGGAAGTTGGAACCAAGGTACACCACCCTTTAGACCTATCTTCCTCGGAATGAACGTGTTGATGTCGACGTAAGGAGATCCGTCGACAGTGACTCAATGAAGATCCTCAACTAAGGCATGAGGGATCATAGTAATACGATCGGTGGACCGACACCAAAGATGATGATGGAATGGGGGATACCGAGTAGCGCAGATGAACGACTTCCTTATCGCAGCATAAAAAGTATGGATGACCTAGCACGATCGAATCGACTTCCGGAGGGGATGGGGGATGGGGAGAGTATGGCTAGAGGCAAAATTGGCAACACGAGAGAGAGACAAGGTACGTGATGGGATAATATAACAAGAGTCATGATTCTCAAGAGACTCCATGAATGCAATGGTGTCTCAAATTGATGCTCTAATCAAGGTGACTCGATGATGATGCTACAATGTGCCCGATGGGGACCATAAAGTACGAGTAAAATATGGTTATCGTGAAGAAATTTGACAAACGTGTTGAAAAGTATGGAAGAAAAGTGGTTCTCACATAGGCGGGCAGCAAGTGAAGAAATCCAATTTTGAGAGGCGGCAGTGACCATTCTTGGAAAATGGCTTTGTGAAGTACCAAATCACAAAAAAAAAGGATACCCATTTTAGAGCCTTGGAGAGCTTTCCAATGGTGTTGACGCCGTTTGTCAAATCGAGCTATGGTTTGGTCACAATTAGCGGGATGAAAATTAGGTTTTTTCTTTTTAATAGGTGATTTCCTCCCCAATTTGTTTCATTTTTCTAGTGGATATGTGGTGAACTTAGAGAGGAGGAGAAGGCCCTAAATCTTCGCGCGATCGTAGCTACAAACCAACCATTGGAATTGAGATCCACTGTCAACAAGGTGTAGTGGCCTCCTAACCGTACTCTTCATTTTCGCGGATTAGTTTTTCTTCGCATTAGGCCCCGTGAGCCCATGAACAACACCGCCCATCCTCAGACCGATCGCACATTCGGCCTTGCTTTGCGAGTTGTCCTCGCCCATTCGCGGGAAAATTACCAGGTCACAGTGCACAAGGTTGGAAAACTATGAGTTGGAAAAAGGCTGAGTTTGCCCGTTTTTTAGTTGGGAACTAGGGATTGACAATTTTGGTGTAGTTTTTCTTCCTCTCAATTAAAAAATATGGGGGTTTATGTATGGAAGATTTAAATATCAACCAGAGAGAGATTTGGATGTACCCTCACTCGAGATCCGTGTACTGTGTGGTCCAAGGCGTGACTAGGTGAGGCACGGGTTCTCAAGATGATCGAGAACCTACCGCGAGGGCATGGAGCCCTTGATGTCTAGGATAATCTTCACCACCGGGATCCGGGTATTAGGATGCCTTTGTAGTGCAAGGGCATTAGATCAAACTGGCCATAATGTGATACTTACTTTAACCGTACTACCGCTAACGGGGGTGGTGGGAGATATACACCGGTGTTACCGCGAGGGTGGAACATATCAAAGTTTGTGGAATTCCATTGTAGACCAAATTCTCCTCGCTAAGGGTGACCATATCGTTCGATGATCTATTGAGACTAGAGACATGAGTTGTCGCCGCAGCTAGCATCGTTGCATCTTCGGGGCAACTGTGGAGTTCCACCACATCACCCAGCGCATATGATATTAGTTGAGAGTGTGCCGAGAGGGGACCTACTATGGGTGGGGCTCGTAGCGGACAAGCAGTGAAATGAAAAACTCTCGTTATGCAAGCGGACATGAACCATGACCATGATTTTACAGTTGTTCTCATTCTTCTTCAAGAATATCCCACACGGCCATGTACGTATCCAGGATGGGGGCCCACGAGAGACAAGGATGCGTCGATGGGGGCGCTATTGTGGAAAGGAGGAAGTGCTGGGAGTTTGATGAGTGATTCAACCCAAGTTCTTCTCATATTGGGACTAGGATGTCGTTGTATATAGATGACTATCCATGCATAACCGAACTTTCATGGTGACTCTGACTTGCCACTCACTGGCTTCATGGGACCGATGGTAAGTAAAAGTTAAGCAGGATATTATGGTGCATGTAAATTTTTTGAATATGTATGTGGTACTTATTCGTTACTTTTGGTATGCAAATATGGCACCAAATGGAAGTCGTCAGTACAGTGATGACTCACAGCTACTGTGGGTTACAAGAGTCTAGTAGAGCGAGAGGCTACCAAAGAGTTGACTATCAAGCCCCGTTGGAGGATATCTACCGTGAAAAGTAGCCGATGATGATCGACGTATCTAAGCGCGATGGCACAATATTGAGGACCTACACGATGGGATGTATTGGCTACCTTCGCGTAGGGAGTCATGGAAGACATGGCGATGGCCGGTCGCCATGCGGACCGAGAAGTCGGCAGAGCCGAGCCATTGATCAGACCTCTAGATAGTGATTAGATGTAGGGGCATGTGGTGCCCTCAATTTTTATTTTTTGTAACATTCTATGGGTATGTCGTATGTGTTAGAGTAGAGGACCTCAAAAACATTTATTATTTTGTAGACACATATTATGGATATACATCTTTTTATATATGACGAGTATATGGTTTTCCATTTGTTTATCATTATTGTCTTGTGTTAAATGCATGTGATAAGTGCCAATCTAGAATATTGTTTGAAATGCTATCTACATAGTGATTATGGACTCTAGGTACATGACCGAATGTAATGGTTTTAAATTCACGCATTAAGAACTCTACTCATAAATATATTCTAAAAAGGACATGGTTATACATGATACATGCCATTCAACTGCATGAGAAGCGCAAGGAATCTAAATGAAAAAAGAAGATGAATACGATGATCAAGGAATTTACTAACAACCTAATACCCACTCTATATTCTACTCGATTATTATGGCGTGCCCAATGCATATGTCGTTGGAGAGGACTAACGAATGCATGGGGATAAAAATGTCCCGCACCGCCGAGGCTAGATTCCGAGAGAAGTGTCTTTTCAATCGTCGCGCATACGAATATACGGTGTGGATGATGAATCCATCTGAAAGGCACCACAAGACAACAAATGAGATGATGAAAATGCAAGCTACCCAAATTCATGACAAATAAAATGTGCATCTCGAAGGAGAGTTATGGGTAAAATATCTTAAGGTAGAGTGCGTTGCAAGGTTATGAAGGAGTTGGCCTTCAAAATCCCCAGAAGGCATGCCTCTCCTTTCCCCAATTCCTTACAAATGAGATGTAAGGTCCTAACCATAATGAGTCGAACTTCCCATGACCAAGGACATCTTGAGCCTCGCTTTCACCAGGGAATGAAGATTGCTCTCTGCGAAAGGTCCGAGGGTGTACTTTTCGGTCATATTGATATTTGCATGCTTCTCGTCACTTCGATGGTTTGCAATGCAACACTACGTCTTCTGCTGCTACACCAAGCATGATAAGTCTTTTCTCTAAATTTTATGTCAAGGGGAGAAGTTCGATGGCTAGTGAAGGGAGGGGAATTCACACCGATTGGTAAGACTCCTCCTCACTAAAAAACAAGGTGTAAAGGAGTAAACCCGATGATGGTTTTAACATAATTTTGTAGGCCCGCTGCATGGAAGAGAATAAGGTGCTAGTTGGTTTTGTGCTTGTTCACCATTCATCACACATTTTTAAGGATTTTATTCACCGTTTCAACTTGACTATATTACCTTGGGGGTGGCTACATTTATGAATATTGGTGCTCAAAGCCCAATAGGGAGGATAGCTCTCACCATATATCATCTTTGAAATTTCTCCCATGGTGTTATAGCATCATTTACCACCTCTATATACCTGATGACTTATGCCTGTTTCAGCGCTTCCATTCGTACTTGGTCAAACTTCTTTAAAAACATTATTTTCAATTCCATACGCGACTTTGCTTCAGATTTTAATTGGTGTGTGCGTACGCGGGTCCATCCATATCCTGACCACAAGATACTATTTAAAATATTAAAAATACAAACATCCCTATTAATTGGGAGTGGTTTACGAGTTTTTCCCGTAGCTTAACCACTCCTAGCTCCGTGGCCAAACCTGCCCCCAACCGAAAAAAAAGTGTGCAAGATTATACTCATGAATTTAGGAGAAGAGCTCTTAATTTGGGTATTAATTTGTATTCTCAAGAAACTTATTTGAGGAAGTATAAATTCACCTCAAGGGAATGGCCTAAGGGAGGAGAGAGAAAATTTTATCGATATTATAGCCTATTATAGCCCTAGTCAATTCTGATATTTCCCTATGCTCCCCGCACTTTGGTGTCTGTGAAACCCCTTGTTTCCTTGTGATGTTCACCCCCACTTTATGTGATATCCTTGCACCTTCATGGAAGAAGCTTTGTGAGGCTAGGCACCGTATAGATTTCGTAGTGGCTGCTTTTCTCTTGGAGTCGGAAGAACTTATGTGATTTGTCCACTTCTCTTTACATATTATCAATAAAATAAGGCATGTCTTGTCTCTGATGTCCTTGTGTTATATGTCTCCTATACATGTTGAATATCTGTATAATTAATTTCATGTTATTTTTATGGACTATATATGCTAACATGTTGACATCTAGGAGCATATATGTTGTGCAACTAGTTTGTGTGCTTTGTTTTGATCGACGCAAAGTTCAAGCACGATAAATAAGAGATTAGACATTACGATCACTTTGTATTTAGGACAAACAAGTAAGTTGTATATCCTCAATTTTCTAGTTCAAGCATTGGTTAAAACTCATAATTAGAGTGCTTTGTGATGATATGCCTTTCGCTCTATTAGGTCCCTCAACCCAAACCTTAGGGTAGCTTTTCCAATAACAAACCGGCGTACTCCACCAGGGATCATATCCATGTAATTTTATTTTGGGTTATTTTTCTTCATATTTTTGGGTTCCTCGATAGCTTGATCACTTTTCTTACCGAGCAGGCTCTTTTTCCTATTCACAAAAAGTCCATCTTCCCTGACCAAGCTCCTCGGGTTTTTTCTTTTTCTTTTTTCTTTAGTGGCTACCCTCGACACACTACTTGGTGTGTGCACACAGTCGCGCATACCTTCTCGTTTCTTCTAGCGGGGACCGCGTATACATGATTTTCTTTAGGTACTATCATGTATACACATGTTTGTTGTGTGGACTGGCGTGTGCCCAAGAAAATCGGAAAATTTGAATTTTGCGACCACCCTGAGTTCTTTCCCCGCCTATTTTTGGTCAACCTTGTGGAACCTTCGTAGGTGTCCTGACTATGATTATTCTCGTTGTACGTCGGCTTTCCTTTTTCATGTGAAAACCTAGTTTATCTAGGTTTTACCTTCTTTCATGTTTAAGTTGCAGCTAGCACTAGGACTTCTTTCTGTTCTCGTTGTTCCGACCTTCGTAACAGTGAGCTCTTATAATTTTTCTCATGTTTGACTTATGAATTTTTTCACTTCTTGGTTTTTGCTTCCTGACCTTCTTGGTTTTTTCCTTGAGATCAGCTTTCTAGTGAATCTCAGAAGTTTCCTTTCATTAGTTTTTAAGTTTTTGTTTTCTATAATTTTATACTACTATTTTGACTAGTTTCTTGATTTGGTTACTTCTTTTTTGTTTGCTTACTCCACAATAAAGTGAACAGTTGGCTTTAGCACTGGGAATGCTTCTTGTTGGCTCAATTTCTTGGATTTAGACCCTTTGAAGTCAGAAATGCCCCAATGAAATTTTCTTGTTTCCTTAAAAGTGAAAAGCCAAAAAAAAATGTTTTCCATTGCTTTTGCTTTGGTTTTCTTTTTCATTGTTTTCATCCATTTTGGAGCAATTTGCTAGTTTTCTATTTTTTTTTCAATTGCTTGTTTCCTTAGAGGATTCCTTGTTTGGATTTGTCTTTTTATATATCAATATTTTTTTTTTGAATTTTTGTGTGCGGGAAGAATTTCTTCTCGGGGCTTGTCTTTGATATTTTCTATGTCAAAGTGACTGGGACTAATCTTATTAAAAACTCTCGCTTGTTTCCCTTTGTGAGTAGTCTCAAGATTTCATATATTTTACTGGTAGTTTCTCGCATTATTTGCACCCGTTAAGCATTCTAGTCTTTTATAGTTTATTAAGTGTGTGAAGAGTGATATTGAAAAGAAAAAGAAGTATTTCTCTTGTTTATTAATTGCTTCGTAGAACCCAAGTAAATTTATTTTCAATTTTAAAAGAAAAAAATGCACATATTCATGTAGTAGGTTTTCTATTGATTTTCTCTTTTGTGTCGAAACATCACAAGTTTTATTCTCCATCTACCCGTGACTTAAATAATAGTCATTTAAAATCAAGCAATTAACTAAAACGAACTAGAATTTTTTGCATTGTCATTAATTATACACCAACTAGTCTAGGTCATAAAAGGCCTCGGGAATAGGTGAGTGGAGAGTTAACTCTCCAAGGCCACTCAAACTATCAAACATGGAAGTTGATTAATGAGTAAATCCAACTTCTCATATCAAGGAAGCTCTACTTCCGCAGAGTTAAGCATGAGTTATAGTGAAGGCAAGAGAAGAGAGACACCCCCTCTCCTATTTGTTGAATCTTGACCTAAGACCGTTCCGCCTCCTGGGCCGCTAACACGAATCGGTGCCCTTAGTTGCCTTTCCTAGGTATCACATGTGTGACCGCGAGGGGGAATACCCATGGAACTCCGAGGTAGATGTTGTATCACTTCTTCATTAGTACTTCTCCGGGAGGGCATTTTGCGAGGCTCTAGTAATTGCACCGCAAAGGGTTTTGTTAGAGGTTAGCGTAACTATTTTTGTTACCTTCGATGCAGGCATGGGGCGTAATTAGCCCGACTATTTTCGAAGGTCCTTTTTATTTGTGTTCTCGTAGTTTTGTGTCCCATTCTAATAACCCTAGAGTGTAAATACTCGAAGGTTGCTTGCTGTCGTATCTTATGTAGAAATTATAATGAAAGATATGTATTGCTCGGATTCCCCCCCGATCTAACAATTATATACCACCATTAAATACATAATCGCTTCTACAAAAATATTTGTGAATTCTGATCAACACTTTTCAATCACAATATCATGAAGAAAGACCAATCACACATAACATAGATAAATTACCAGAAAGCATAAAGTTAAAAACCCCACTATATTCTATTATGTATTATATCATGGATCATGAAACAATTATACACAAAGCTCCAATCCAAGAGCTCTCAAGACAACAGCTAAATGTCTCACACTCGTCATACAAAAATTAGCAAGTTCCTTAGCCAATTTACCATTTCCGCATGTACCGCATCCATCGCGCGCGATCTCTGATGGTCAAGAAGCTCGAATGAATGATTCTAGCATGCCTGATCATGGCAATCCTCATAGGAACATCCAATGTGTGTCAGTTGTAATGTGTGCAACCGATAATGTCACACCGATAGTCACTCGTCCTTTTCACCTATATCTCAAACTGGTCTCCTGGTTGGATCTAACATGCATGTAGTTAATAATAGTAAATCTTTAGTTGCATGTGATGACATTGATTGTTAATAATTAATTCACTTGATCTCTCACTAGTGTATCTTCATTACAACTAGCACAACATAGTTAAACTACTTTACAACTTTCATACCTACATACTCCTTACAACTCTATTAAAACTAGAATCATCACATAACCCGAAGTAAACTCGCATGTCCACCAACCAACCTCTTAACTTGAAATTCCTATAGCTAATTGATTTTCCACTTCCGCTAACTATTTCCAAGTTCTCATTGAGAATAAATTATCGTTTATTGTCCAACTAATATTAAGGACAATAATAGCCGACATGCATCTATAAAAAGGCATGCAATATATAAATAGAACTTGCACATACATCTATAAATAGACCTCATCTATAAACAGAATTTTCTCATGCATCTATAAATAGACATCCACCTAAAAATAACTTGTGTGCTTCCCACCTAGTGTAGGTGCTAATTTTCACTAGGATCAAAGATGTTGTTTCCGTGATGCCAATTTCTTACTGTTGCTGAAATCCCTCAACACTCCTCTCAACAAGAAAGGGAATGTCTTTGGGGCGACATGCAACTCCATGCATGCACTCTCGCAACCTTTTGCATGCAACATTTCCTAAATTGAATAGCCCTCTCCAAACAAATGAATCAAGATAATGCATCTATCATCAAATTCTTCTTACCTTTGCTGGATACCAACTCGCACATGTCTTCTAGATCCACCGTGTTGTTGACCTCTCGCATTCATGCACTCGCACTTGTTGTCAACTCTTATCCACGCTCCAAGAGTCCGACACTGCCACTTCGATTTCATGTCCTCACGACATCTCGACTCCATCAATCCAACCGATCCTCGCTACTGCCTCTCATGGGCTCTCGTAGCCAAGTTAGAATCAAGGAGATCCACACCATCTCAATGAATCCCCGCCTGGAATTTCTTCTGGGATTATTCATGCATGTTTCTCGTTGTACCTTAAGAGAAAATCCTTAGTTTTATTAAGGAATTAGTGCTTAAGACATTTATACATGCATGTCACAAATAATTATAAAATATTAAGGGTCTTTGTCAAACACCTCGATATAATTTTATCAAACCCTCGTGAATCAAATCCAATAAATGCTTTGCAATGCCAATATCCGTTGATATTGAATGGAAAGATGAGAAGAATGTGGAAGGAAGGGAAGCCCAAATTGATATGTTGGTAAACAGAGATCTATCTCTTTAAACTTTAGAAGAATTTTATGACAGTAATATTAGTTAAAATGAAAGAGCGCCTATTAAGGATTTTAACTCTTGTTCACATATGTAAAAAGAGACCGCAACTTCATTACTTCATTTTATTCAAGAACTAAATACACAATGTAAATCGGAAAACATATCAATATCAAAAAATGCCATAATCTTGCTTTTCATTCATTAATCATTTGAAAACTCCAGGTACAAAATTTTCATCAAGGTCCAAAACTCCTAACCTTTTTTCTTTCTTGTCTATCTCTTTAACACAATAGAAAGCATTTTGTAACTATTGGAACTAATCCCAATCGCTTCAACTACTTAGACTTCGTAAACTACCTATTACATGTCATCAAATGTCCCATTACAATTACATTCTCTTTAAAAATAGAAACATAACATAAAACTTAAATCCTAATCTATTTGTTGAATGTGAAGTGATGATGATGTTGTTGCATTTCTTTGACTAGTCAGTTTATCTTTCTTTGAAGTCGAGGGATCCTTTGGTAGATCCGTCATCTAGGCTACGCATTCTTCCATACCGCAATGTTTGTCTAAGGTGAATGAACCAAATTTTGTGATATTCCAATCTAAAGGCAAGGATTCTCGTTGAATGATGGATTCTTCCGTAAATAAAGTCTTCACTAACCATAACAAATTAAAGTGCCTTTGAAGTAAATTGATCATTGCTCCTTTAAGAACCGAGTCTTTTCATGAGTGTTGTCCACCTTGATTTTTTCCAACACCGTAATGGTTCATAAGAATCCCATGATAAAAAGACCGCCTAAGGCCTCAACACATGGAAAACTCTACCCTAGCTCTTTTGTCAAATAAACCATCAAATTATTTCTCACCGTTCTTTGAGCTCTATCAAATTCTTCTCCCGTACTCGCAACAATTTTAACAATTATCTTATTAATTTCAGCAGAATGTAAAATATTGTCCTTAATTTCATTTTCTTCCAACTCAAGATCAGTTTTGGAATCAATGAAATCATCATTTTCTTCCAACTCATGATCAAGCCGTGGAATCAATGAAATCAATGAATTTTCTTGCCCAAATAGCTTGCGACCTGTCTTTTGCTTATCTACCATTACCTCGTTCCTCAAAATATCCGATGGTACTTTTCTTTTGCTACAACAAATTTAAAACCCCAAATTGCTTTCTATTTCTTCAATGATATCATTCCAAATGATTTCCTTAGCCTCTATTTAGGATATTTCCCTTCAATTTTTCTCGAGAATTTTAATCTCAAGATCAAAGAATTTGGCAATCCGATCCGTACTTTCATCGACTTCCCCTCTTTGGCTTGGTAAGGACTCGTGTTGTTGTCTCCAAATCATCAATGTGCCTTTTTTGATCTCTCTCTGCCATTTTCAATTCAAATATTCAATTGAGATATTTGTGCTACTAGGTCTTCATTACCACATGGTAAAACGAAAGTACAAGTATGAGATTCAATGTGATTTTTACAATGACAATTTAGTTTGTTTCAATTTGGTGATTTCTTCTTCCTTTTGCAAGAGTCGCTTCAAGAAGTTTCTCATTCTATTTTCTACTGCAACTCACATTGCAACCACAAAGAGTGCTCTCCTATAAGAAACTTCAACTTTTTCTTCAAAGATAGAGATTTCCGTATCTTAAGACTTACAGTTAAAATTTTCCGTACAACAGACTCCATAATTTGGATCTACCTCAATATTTACAATAATATTTTTTGAGTTCTTCACTGGATTGTTAAAGCCCTGGAATCGGGTTTTCTCTAAATTTAATTTCTTGATCACTTTCCAAGCACAGCCACTTTGAGTGCTACTGCATTGGTTTTAATTAAGTCATTCACAATTCATTGCCATGTTTGCATATGTAGATTTACTTTGTTAAGAAATGGAATTTTCTTTTTACATCTACAAGCAGATTCACAATATCAAAATTATTGGATGAACCTATAGACATATCGTAAGGAAGTGAAAGCGCAATCTTAAATTGATCTTTTTCGCATCCATTACAAAATGCGTAATCTTGTTTGATCTCAAGGTTATTTGAAAATCACTGAGCTCCACATGCTTTTGCCTTCATTTTTTTGGTTTCTTTCTCTTCGCAATATGATCAAACACTTGTTTAATTAACGGCACTTGTTCTCGAAAGTGTTTTCATGTCTTCTTGGTGAAGTCGGGACATTTTTATCCCTCCCCAATCGTAGTGAGAAACCGAAAGTTGAACATCTATCGAGTCTTCACTAAGCTTTGTCCTCTTTTTCTACCCATGTTCTTCATCTTCAAATCAATCAACGTCTTTACCTCTTATTTGACTTCTCGTACATGACATAAGTTTGTACGTTTGAGCTCACAAAACCCGCAAAACCCTTATTTTCCCATTTTTTCTATATCGTGTCACCTTTCATGAATGAATGGTGAATAGCCATTTTCAATTCTCCCGTTAGAAATCACACTATGAGGGTCACAAGCCCACTTTTCTCCCAACAAATGTATGCATTTCATCTAAAACCTAGTTGACTTCATCAGATGCATGTCTCCAGTATCGACTATAAAAGGACCAACAACATTGGCAACTTAAACATATGAAATTTCTTCATAGGCACAAATGTATTTGGTCAACATTTAAAATATCGTCGCACGAACTCCAAAGAAAATAATAGCATAGGCAGCAAACACAGAAGCCTATAAGGTTCTTCACCAACTCTATAGATCCCGATTTCGTAACAATCTTTCAAAGGCATACCAATCACCAAATTTACAATTTTTCCTCAAAATTGTGAAGAACTTCGAGCCCTTGGAAAGATGCATGGGGGAGAGATTCCATTCAAAAAAAGCCCCATATGCAATAGACATAAAATGACTTGCAAACTCAAACAAACCCTCCTCATTTCGTTCTTTCCTTACTATGTCCCGTTCCGAAAATACCACCGACTATATTTTCTTATTCATACCATAATATTTAACTCCATATGCATGAATTCTTCTACATTTTGATATAAAAGGAGAGATAAATAACAAGAGAGGGAAACCTCGAATGAACTCCGTCAATGATAAGTTCATGAGCCGAGAACGATGCCTTCGCTAATAAGAGGATATCCAACACACCGTTCATCATCAAGGCAAACATTCCTCGAATCGATTTTTCTACTATGCTCTCATCCTCTTTTCCCCAATATCTTTGAAATGCACCTCGTTAATGGTCCGACTTCTACATCAAAAAACTCTATGTAAATTCTTTATCATTACAAGTCTACTTTGTATCTTGCTTCAGAAAAAAGATGAATTGGTTGAACTTGGACTCGCAAGACTATCATAATGTGTTATCAATGAATAATCAGTGAATTGGACATATGACCGACTCAAGGTAACATAGAGCTTGACGAATTAATTGGGCTAAGACTTGCGTTAACATTTTCTTCTTAACAATTCATTAAAAACACTTTCATGGGTACATGACAAACACCACCTATCACATGAATTCGGGAAAAGTTGTGCTCTTGGAATGCATGCGTACAATACACCAGCTTTTAACTCGGCGACAAACTGAGAAGCTTTACTGCCAGCGTACTTGTCGATAGAAACCGATGGTTTAAGGAGCAGCATCGTGTCTTGAATATCCCTCTCAATATCCATGAGAGGAATAGCATCCTGAAGAACTCAAAAGGGGATGAAACGTCGTCATAATTCAACTTGGGGTGACAAGAAAATCGACAAGGTGGTAGACAAAGTAGTGAAAAAAACACAAAGACAAAAAACAAAACTTCGTATACAAACTAACACAATGACCTTACAAAAATTAGAATCCCTCTTAAATAGGTATGCGAAGCTAAGACTTAAATGTGGAAAAGACGCGCCAAAATATCATTAAAAGTACCCCAAAGTGGACAATAGTTGTCACCAACTAGTCGCTCACATCACTATAGGAGGTCCTTTAGTACGAAGAGCTCTCGGGGCTTCGGTTCATGCCCCGTAGTGAATCTCGACCATTGTTGTGGATCGGCCCCGTTACAAACTCGGGTCAAATGTGGAGGCAATTTCTTCTTGTTAACCCGCATGCCGAATGTGCCCACAAAGCTGAAACTTTTATTATTTGGCTAATAAATCATCGCATCCTATTTTACAACCGTTGTTTAGTTGTGTACTGGACTCGTTTTCACTAAAGTTTAAAGTATTAACCTTAGACTTTAATATAAAAAATATGACATCTTTTACGCTCAAGCATATGGAACTTATACTTTAACATATATTTTCATAATTTTCTATTTTTTTGTATTTTTGAAAATTAAAAATAAAGGATATTGCAAATGAGCTACAACATCCGGCTCCACCTCGGGGATAGTTTTTTTTCCCAAACACCAAGAACCGCATTAACTCAATTCGGCATGGAGTCAACTGCTAATTAAGGAAATACGAACAATGAACAAACCGTATATGTACAATGGTGACCATGAACCTTAATGTCAGAAATAATGTTTTTAAATACTCGCTCATCCAAGGTATGTGGCCCACTTTTTCTTTCTCCATCATGACTTCTAGCATGAACATGTTATTTGATCTAGCTTCAACAATATTGTGGCATGGGCTATACCGTAGTGGATCAAACTTACGATGCTTTCCCTTCTCTTATCTTCTCCTGCATACCATCTTAATACCAAATTCTGCACTTTGAAAAAGAATCTCCTTAGCCTTTATGTCAAAAATGATCTTCATTTTTCGATAGGTGATCAAATTTTATCCGACTTTGTTTTCTCTCATTTAATTCCGTATAACCTTGTTCAACCTTCTTACCAATTCATTAGGCTCTTCTTGTGATTCTTGAAGAAAATAAATCACCGATATGGCCAACTAAGTAGGAAATAAAGCTTGAGCACAATAAACTAGTTCAGCATGAGATTCTTTCGTAGATCTTCTATAGTCATCTCATCGCTCAGTGAAAATGTCAATTTTGAACTTCAGCTTTTTCTAACTTTCATTAATCGTTTTCTTCAAAAATATCGACTTTCAACGTCTTGTTGGAAGATTCAAATAGCCCATTATCTTGATGATGATATGCTATAGAATGAGACAAAATAACATTATATGTTTGACAAAAAAATTAATGAATCGACTTAATTGAATACCCGAGCATCATTCTGTTACAATCTTGATCAGACACCCAAACTCCGTCAAGACACTCCTTCCGTAAACTTCATTACTACAAGATCATTTTCTTTCCGGTAGGTATTTCTCCACCCACTTTGTAAAATAATCGTTGCGCCGAATCCACTTGAACTTCCCACTTGATGGTGGATTTATTTCTCAAACAAAATCTAATCCCAATTGTCTAAAGGGTTCTTCAACAAACAAAGGGAGAAGAGGTAGAGGAGCCAACTCATATTTTCTCGGTAAAACAAATGACATTTTTGGCAAATCTCTAACCAACTGGTAATACCGAACAAGGAAGGCCTGCTACGTAATTTCATGGTATTTTAATAATCTCCATTGACTCTCCTTCGTCAAACACAACAACAAATGCCGCAAGATCCTTCCAATACAATTTAGCATCAATTATAACATAAGGATGAGCTTTGAGTTTAAGAGTCACCGTACTTTATTCGTTATTGAGGGTGGACAAGAGAAAAACAGTGCAGTGAATAATATCCTTATACCAATCAGAGCAAAGAAAATTCTGTATTTAATGTCGACTTTGTGCTACTTTGACTCATTTCATCACCAGTCTTCATCCAAGGGTGCAAGTAGAATAATTCCCGCAGCTTGAAAATTAGATTCTATTAGTAAGCTTTTGCTAGCCCCCACCTTACCAATTTAGTAGGTTTAATAAGTGTTCAAATCATACCCTTGGATTTTAGCAATCCACTTTCCTCTTTTCCTTCAACATCACTTTGAACTAACACATCTTTACAAATTTAAAGTTAGCATATGCAACTATTTGAGACCGCAAAGACATATGTCGAATGATTTTAATGCTTTAACTAAGGCATTTACCCGATTCTCCAAGATATTATATTTGAGTTCGTATCCCTAAGAAATTTATTGAAAAATGCCACAGTTGCTCTTTTCCCCCTCTTCATTCTTCTCATAAAGAACACAACAACAATGGTAGAAGGTGGTGCAAATGAAAATATTTGGAAAGGCTTTTGATAACTGGATTGATCAAAATAGGAGCTTCTCGAAGAGCTTCCTTAATCCCGGAAAAGGATTCTTCTTACCTCTTTGTCCCATTTTACTTCGGCATTTTTCTTCAAACATATCCGTTATGTTCTCGTATACCTTAGCATAATTTGGGACAAATATTCTCGTGAAAATTAATTTTTCCTAGAAAACCTCTAAATATCCTTTTTACTTCTGTAAAGGAATGTCCCGTATGAGTTTCAACTTCACTGGATCAATTTTCACACCTCGATTTGAAACCATATGCCTCAAACAATTTTCCTTCTTCCAAAGCAAACAAAGGTTTCTTGGGATTATGTGACAACCCAAACTTTCTTCATTTCGTGAAATCCTTCTTCTTCAAATGCTCCAAGTGCTCATGATCGAATTTGAAAAATAGTCACATCATCCAAATATATGACTACAACTTATCACCTGCAAATGCTATGTCCATTTCCTTGAAAAGTGGCCCCGCATTCATGAGACCAAATGGCATCCTAGCATACATGAACGTTCCCCAAGATGTGGTAAAAGTTGTTTTTATTCGATCTTCCTTTTTCAATGGGGCCATTTGATTGTACCCGGAGAAACCATCAACCATGTATAATCTATAAGCTCCGTCACTTTTTGTAAAACATAATCCATCTTTGGCAAAGGATAATTGTCTTTTAGAGAAGCTTCCGTTCAAATTTCGAAATCAACACATAGCCCAGATCCTCCATTCTTTTTCCTCACAAGAACCGCATTAGAAACACTCAAATTAATATCTAAGTGACCATGATTTTTTCTTGTAACAATTTTCCACTTCCTTTTCAATTGGGGCAAGAGGATAAATGGATTAATTCCGCCTAAGATTCTACCCGTGAGGATTGACCCCATCCTTTAATGGTATTTCTTATGTTGAATAATATCCAAGAGATTACATGTTTTAAAATCACTTTCAGACCATGCAAATACATCCATATACTTCGAAAAATATCAATGTACCTTTCTTTTATAATCTTTCGAGACTCCTTTGAATATCTTAACAACTTTGGGCTCCTACCGAGCTCCCAGATTATAACACCATCTCACCTTCTTTGAGATACCTTATTTTTATCCGTTGCTACATCATTTGCATCAAAAATCCTTTCAATAGGAACTAAACCTCTGGGTAATACATTGTCTTTCAATCGTATTATCTTATAATCACCTATTGATTGCTTAAGATTTTTCAAGTCCTCATTCTCGATCATTCTCGCCACTTTCCGATCTATTTCACTATATCTGGTAACTTCTTCAATCATTGTTAGAAAATGATTGATCTACTCATCATCTTCAAAGACCTACCGTTGTTTAAAATTATCGTGATTACAAGGGTCTATGCCTCAACTCAATCTCATATCTCGCCGATTAATAAGTGGCTTGAAAGTACTGGCCGTAACTACCAATGAATCCATTATGTTTTCTTCCTTGAATGAATTAAAGATTCAAAGCCCTCAAAATAATTCTCAATCAAAGTCACATACTTCATTCTTATATGATCTCAATCTTCAGATGTTTGGTTTGACACAAATTTTTAATTTGTCTGTAATCAATTCGTAATCACCAAAAATTGAAATCCATTGAATTCCAAATTATTTAGTGAAGACTCAAACACACGTTCATACTCGCCGAGATTATTGGCTGATTCAAATTCAAGTTTGAAAGAAAAGGAAAAAGATTACCTTCCTGAGATATGAGTAACCATCTCTGTGGCCATCCCTTGAATAGGCACCATCAAAATAACACTTCCAAATTCTCGTTTGAACCCAGCCTCATTATGTACAATTGCTAAAGAGAGATGCTTCTTTGAGTCTTTAGAAAATTCTCAGACCATGCAAAGACAAAACATGAACATCTTCCTTCTCTTGACCATAAATAGGTGAATTTCCGTATCTTTCTTTGTAGTAGTTTTAACAAATCTTGTTTCTCTAAATAACCTCTCTTTTCTTCCCCATTAAACACAAGAATGATAGCATATGAAGTCCGTATTTAAAAACACCTCCAAGCTTTTCTCCCCAAGATCCTGGACAAAATCATACCGAATCCCTGGCCGGAATATTTGCAACTACCACATCCATCATAATACTCTTGGCTAGAATTTGGGTTAGGATACCACCATGTCTTCGATAAGCCCAACACACTTCACCCTTTTCGAATCAAATGAATATAGGTCTCTATATGGCTTAGTAATTTTTCAATTCAATTCTTTTCATTACGTATAATGGCATGAGATTATGTGACGATTAGAATCTAATAACATACAATTATGAAGAATAAACTCATGAAGAAGTATTGATATATAGCAATGGGGAACAAAAGAATCTACCTCTTCCACATGTGGACCAAAGTGACCACTAGTTTTTCCCCGCAAATTCACGTATCAACAATATCAACAAACCGAGAAAGATTAATAAATTCTCATTCTTCTTTGGTAAGTGTGTGTCTTACCTAATGTTAGAAATATTATCTTCATCCTCCTCCGTCGTAGATCAAAATCTCTTTGTTGCATTTCATTTTAGGTGTCTCATTCACTACCACCGCATTCCATTAAGAGCATGGGTCATCTAATTCAGTAGGGGTATTTTCTTCCATATCCTCATGAAATTATGCACGAAAACGCGGGA